>JAQIWS010001782.1:0-10155 GCA_034696085.1 Stigmatogaster subterranea | reverse complement strand
GGTTTGGACTCAAATTTTAACCAAAAAGTACATTTTATCCAGTTTTTAACAAAAAAATCAATTAAAACCATCTCCACAAAAAAAATTAAAAAATTAAAAAATTTACTTAATCAACGTTATAACGAGGTTCAAACTCGACAACACCCAAAAAAAAAAAAAAAAAAAAACCCAACTCGATTGATTTATTTACAACCACGTGATCAGATTGCAACAAGTTGATTTTTCTATCAAGTGACAAATCGACGATTAAATGACAAACCAAACACACGCACCTCTTAATCCCAACCCCACCTCACGCAAAAACCCACCAAAAATTTTTTTTATTTATATATATATATATATTATATAGCAAAAAAATAAAAAAATAAATCGCGTTAACTCTTTCATCATTACCCCCATTCCAACAACTAACTTAACTCACACTCTCTCTTATAACATCGCCACTCAGAAGACGAGAAAGAGAGAAGGAGAATCGGCAGCGTATTTGAGGGTTGCACCGAGTAAGCTCCACTGATTTCAGTCGTAAAAACTTTACAACCCAAGAGAAATAACGGGTTCCACTGTGGCAAAGCTTCACCATTAGGGGAAAAGAACGAAAAGAGCGCTGCATCTTTCGCGCGGGAACGCAAAGCTTTCTTTTCCACGAGGGGGGAGAGCGAGGAGGGGGACACTTAAGAGGCATTACACATCATTATGCCTCAATTATAGGCGTGTTAATTACCCCACAAGCTCCGTGGAGGGAGGGCACTTTTTCTACAAATACGGTGAATCAATAGACACGCCCCCTCTCCCGCTGGTACCGCGAAGAGGAGAAGAAGAGGAGGGAGGGGGAAAAAAAAGGAAAAAAAGGAGGTAAAAAGGTGCTCCACCGTTTTTAATTAATTGGAAACCCTGGTTTTAGCCTTAAAAGCAAACAGTGGAAGGTTTAATTGGGTTTACGCTGCTCGGTTAATGGATCACAATCTGGGATAAGGAGGGAAAAATGGGATGGTATAATAAAGGAGGGAAAGGGGTGGTGGGTTTGGAAATGGAGGAATGTGGATCATCGTTTTTTGTTAAATGGAAAAAGGGTTTAAAATAGTTTTTTATAGCGTGGTTTTTGGTGGTAAGTTTGGTTTTTTTGGGGTTTTGAAAAGTTGGAGAATTTTTGTTTGTTGAGGAAAATTTTATTTTTGTCAGTTTTTGTTGATTTGTAATTAATACGACGTAGTTAATGAGCTTCACTGCGGAACATGGATGCTGCATCAGAATGATGAGGAAAAAATGTGACGAGTGTTTTAAAACTCATTTTAGCACGAAAAAAAAAATTTCATTTTTAGTCAAAAGGGAAGATGTCGACCTCTGACGATGATCTCCGTAAATACGATTTTACAACAAAACCAAAAAAAAAAAAAATAAAAACTGAAACGCAATACCTCCATTTTGAAATTTTGAAATTTTTACGACAAAATGACGACGTCAGAAAATATTTTTTTGAGAATAATTTTTTTTTATTTTTTCGTTCTGCGCGTGCATTCAAAGGGTCATGTACACGCAGAAAAAGGTTACAAGGGGCGATGGCCATCCGATGCCAGAACCAGAAATCTCCTGACACTCGCTGCGACGCCAACTGACTGCGGTCCCGTCACTTTGGGGCATGCAAGCCCCTTCGTCTTGACAGCCACGTCAGCCTTCATCCCGCATTCCCCCTCCCCAACCCTAACCTTCTCTTATCAAACCCGCGAGGTACGAGAGAAGGAACACAAGCCACAAGATTGAGGGGGAGTGAGCGGACAACACTCGCGGAG
Organism: Stigmatogaster subterranea; assembly: GCA_034696085.1. NCBI lineage: Eukaryota > Metazoa > Arthropoda > Chilopoda > Geophilomorpha > Himantariidae > Stigmatogaster > Stigmatogaster subterranea. The sequence continues at coordinate 8,368 of JAQIWS010001782.1, read as the reverse complement.
ACAGTTGCGTCTGTCACATTCTGCCCACTGAGTGACCATCAAACATCGAACGTAAAAAAAAAAAATTTTTCTTTTTCTGTGCAAAAAAAATTTCTATCGATAACTCCAATATGAAAAAAAATTATTTTTATTGTCAAATAAGAAAATTTTTTTTTTTTAATCTCGAAGTATCGTCAATAAATAAGTACTACGTAGAGGGTCTTTTTCTGGCAAAACTGTGTAAATCTTGGCTCAAAAGCAAAAAAAACCTCGTTTAGCAACGAGTAGGCGAAGCTCCAGTTGAGAGCGCGTGACAGACAGGCGTCGTGCGGCTTGATTGTCGGCAACGGAGTTTCTTATACACCATACATCACAATATTTACGAGCTCTCGAAAAGTGACCTCCATCCTCCTCGCCCGAAAATACCCGCGCGTGCGCAACTGCTTTCGCTCGGGGGCCCTTGTTTGGTGATGGCGAAGGCTCAGCCGTCACTGATTTATGTGTTGACAATGTCACTCAACTGATTTACATGTTTGCTAAAATTAACGAAGAGTAGAGAAGAAGCGAAATTATTTATTACATGTTATCTGCTCACAGTCCTGCACAAATTACATGCCAACTGAAGCCATCTGGACAGCGCTGAGGTGTGCGCGCGCGTGTGTGTGTGTGTTATTCTTAGCGCAGAATCTCGCGTGAGGCTGCAGGAATCTATTAGAACTTACAGCCAACACCAGCTGACAGGATTCCATCACTCATGCGTTTTGCAAAAGGGGTTGAACTTAGCGAGTAATTGAAAAATAAACCATCGAGGAAACGATATTAAAACAACACAAAGCGCAAAGTTATTTCCAGACGCCACTGACTCCAAATCTATAAAATATTTCACGACGTCGGTCTTATACAGAGAGTGACAGTAATTGTCCACACGCGTCTGCGATTGTGTTTCACGACGGCTAATGAGTTAAATGTTTTAAATTCGTCCCGACGGCTCCTCATCCACTCCTTAAAATAACGCTGGCATCTCATCACGACTTGGAATTATACACACCAGAAGAAGGAGAAGAGTGGTTTATGAATGAAAAACTTTCCTACTTCTCCATCTCTTAATTTACAAATTTTTATTAAATCATTGTAAAAATTCTCCTAAGAACCTCGACAAATATCCATCGGCCAAGGGGTCACTGTGTTTGGCATGATCGTCCAACAAGAGACTACGTTACGAGCTAATGCTTTTCTCTTGTAAGGCCAGTGACAAATGTGTCCATCTCCACGGGCTCGCCTCCAAATTGGAACTCACGTGACCCCCTTTTTCCCTCACCCTCGTGCCTTGATCAAAGTACCATTAGGATGTCCGAAAACGCAGAGCGGACTCTGTTTTGTCTCGTCGACAGACGCTCAACCGCTGTCAATCTGTCACCACGGCCAAATCCATATGACACTGGCTTCGTCAATTGCACTTGGCTTTCCCTGGAGTACATAGACACACGCACGCGCAATGGATGGACCATCACGCGCACCCTCGCCCGGTTTCACAAAAGCTGTCGTTAGAAAACTAACAAGCTGTCGATAGCAGATTTTGGAAATTGGCAATTCAATAATTGATGCACTTGTCGTTTTTGGATAGATAAATAAATATTTATTTATATTTTTTATGTATGTATGTGTGGGAGTTTGTTGTTTTGTAATTAGAAAGAACGCGGGTGGTTGTGTGGTTTATATCAACGTCTATTAGAAAAGCGTGAGCCTAAGTGGACAATGGGCAGTTGAGAGGGGACAATCTATTTCTTAGTTGATTTACTGTTTTCATATTGTGTTGCCTCCTCTGCAAATAAGATCAAATTTAACGAACAACACGGGCAAAGAGAGAAGGGGAGCGAGAACAACGTAATCAAGACGTGTGTCACTAAAGCTCAGCAGGTATCATCACCTTCACCTCTGCACTTTCATATGAGCCGCGATTCCGCGAACACAATACCTTCAGTCGGGATAACTCTTTTAACACCGCTTTGTTTGGTAATATCATTTTTTTTTTGTTAGGTTGAATAATAATAACAAAAATTTAGGGTGAAAAAAGTTACAAAACACCTGTTCAACTTTAGAAAGTGGAAAAACTACAACACGAGAATTGTTTTTCTAATGCAACACACCTGCCATTGCATGCATCATTCATGCGTCAGCAAATGAATAGGTTGCCAACAGCAGTAAATATTAGCCAGCCATTGCTTAATGACTCGAACATTTAGCTTATAAATATAGCCGAGTACACACAGCGCCGGAGCGGAAATTAAGATACATCAGCATAGCTGCACGGTTTAACATAAAGCATAGAGTTATAAGTGACTAAAATAAAACTGGTGACACCCATCAACTTGAAACCGCACCCAATGACACTAAGTGTCCACTAACTCAATCACGAGTGACGTACGTAATTACACACGGCGCCAGAACATCTGCCCTTACTAGATGCACTGACAAGAACAAGCAGACCGCCGTTTTGGGAGTGGTTAAGAAAACATTTCGACGATTTCAAAATCTTAAAATTTTTACATTTTCAAAACCAACCTTTTTCTCTACTACGTATTTAAATATATCGCCATCTGCTTGATACTCGCTTTCTCCTTTCAAGTTTTTCCTCTCCCTCTCCCTACTGGACCATTCCCAACACTGTCCGTTGATTTATGAGATGTCCCCCGTGAGAAGAGCCAACACCCGAGGCAACGCGGACTTATATATGCCTGATTTATTGAGCCGATTCTATGTGTCACTGTCAGGCAAACATCAAAGGCGAGCGAGGCCAAATTTTCCAACAGTCAACCCCTGGGACCGTAGTGGGGACCACTTAATTGCCCAGATGGGCTCGAAAAGAGAGAAGAGGGGACCCTCACTATCACACCCCCGAAACCAGACACATTATGGAAGGTCATTGCACGGGACAAAAGAACATTTCCCCCCCTCTAGTTCAAACAGAAACAGTTTGTTTAGTAAACAGGTATACGGCAGCTACTGTCAGCTATTAGCCTTGACCACACGTGAACTCGGAACGGCTCTTAAACTAGTACTAGAGTATAATAATTAAGCCGGAAATTCTTAATTCTCTCGCCATATATACTCTGATGAGTTTAATGTCTCGCAGAATTCACGTAGGCGTATCAACTCGGTTTATCTCCCGAGGAACATCGGGTTCGTATCGTGGCCGAATGTCGTCAAACAAAGACGCGCGAAATCAAGCTTGGAGTAAAATGTAGAAGTGTGAACACGCTTCAGGTGGTAAAAGGAGACCACGAGGTTCATTTTGAGGGGTCATGTTATATACTTTTAACGTCAAACCAGACGTTTTTACTTTTTTGAGGAAAAATCGACAAATTTTGCGTGACCTCGAATGACCAGATTTTAAGGTTTAATTTACATAGTTAATCCGAGATAATTACGATCAATTATTTTTACACAGGTGATATAAGATATTTTCTTTTTACTTTTTTCTGGTTGGTATAATCAGTTTTGGGAGCAAACACGTGAAACGACGCGTTCTCATGCACAACAACAAATAAATTACGACGTCATAAGCGGACAGGAAAATCATTTGTGTTACATCCTCCTCCTCCTCCTCTAACGCGTTACACCGCAACAACTCACACACGAACGCTACAAAATTTTCTTCCGGCAGTCAAACGCTGAATCTCAACTGCCTTGTTCATCAACTACCATCGTTGTTGCTTATTGATCGCCGCAATTCTCTCACCAGATAAGATGGAAAACTGTATTTACGGCATTCGTCACCGTACACTGAACAACGACAATAGCCAACTGGACGCAGGATGGTCATTACGCCACAGCTGACCATCATCTGAATAATGACGGTGTGAGAAATAAGTCAGTCGACGGATGTATTATCAAAATCAAGCTTCACCCTTCCTTCTCCCGTGGAGAAGGAAAGATCCTAAAAAACCCCTCGGGACATTTACCTGAAAGCAGGTGTGGAAGGTCAGGAAAAAAAAATTAAAAATGTAAAAATTAGATAAAATAGAAAGAAAGAAAGATAGACGGAAAGAGAAAAATGGAAATGGTCTACAATACGACGGTTAGCCTTGGCCCGATTCACACTCCGAATGACGTGCGTGAATTTTTATGTCAATTTAACTTAACTCTGTATAAAAATAAATTTTCAAAAAATTGTAAATTTTTAACAAAATTTTTAATTAATCATCGAGTTGAGTTACAAACTCGAACAGGAGATATTTATTTTTAACGTGAAAAATTCGATCAGGTGTGTTATTATTTGTTATGTATGTAAATAAACACCAACTCCGATGTTTACCGAACAATGACGACATCGCTTTGCGCAATGTTTATTATTCCTCGAATTCATCTATATCCATCATCGACTAAACGCAACCTTTAGACAATTTTTCTCTAACCAAAAAAAAAAAAAAAATGTAAAAAAACTAGATTTATAATTAAAAAAACATGTCATGCGAGTCCTACTTAAACTTATTTTTCCACCTAATTCCAAAAACTCGAAATGAAACTTCATCACACGTTTGTCTACCTGAGATGAATTTGACGAGAGCTTAACTTTCTATTCGTCTATAACTCTCTCTCTTTGGAATGCCGTTTCACTCATTTTTTTCCCACTTTTTTCCCGCAACGTTAAAATTTATTCAATTTCCAGCTTGTCATATATATTTGTTTAATCCCTTCATAAATATTTTTCCTCGCACGTTTTCCCGAGTCAAACTATTGAACCGTTTATCGACTTGAAACCAAAAACCGTAGAACGTAGTTTAATTATTACTTCCAAAAATATTTATTTTTTTACTATCAATTTCCTTTCATAAAACTTCACTCACCTGTAATAATTATTTATAAACAAAGACAGGTGAGGGGAAGAAAAAAAAATTATTTCAAATTCAACTGGAAAAATATTTTTTAGGATTAGACAGACATGTGAATATAACTTTAATTACACAGGTAAAAAAATCCAATTTTCATATCAATAATCATTGCTACTTGAAAAATCTATGTGATTTACATCAATCAAGCGTTTTTGAAAAAAAACAAACCTAACATTAAATGTTGAACACGAAAATCCAACCCCGTGATGAAGTCTATCACTAATGCAGAGGAGTAATCCGCCTTATAACTAATGCAACACTTTATAACACAGAACACAATTTGCTTAATTTATGAGTGAATCGTAATTCAGACGCAGCTAGAAGGACAACGCAGCTATTTATGTCAAAATGAGTTGTTGATGTCATTTACATAATTCCTGGCCATGCATTGCAATTCTTTTTTACACAACACACTCACATATACGAGTCTCCAAAAACATCTGAAGGTCTTTTCAGAGTTTATCTCACACAAAACTCCTAAGAAAAAAAAAATGGCGGACAGTCATTATCACTAACTGATTTTTCTTGGATTTTTTATTAATTTTTTTTTAATAAAAAAAAAAATAAAAAAATAAAAAAAGGGGGAAAGTAACGCCACTGATGTTTATTGAAGGTGAAAACTTGAAGAGGTAGATAAGAAAGGAGCCCAGTAGAGAATTAATCTCCAGTTGTCAACATATATCTCTCGTCAGCAGACCATATTTTAATGTGCTTCATACATCAACTCGTTTGATGTTTTTAAGGTGAGTGGATGCCACTAAAAAAAAGGGTAAGATATGTTTTTTTTTTGTTTTTTTTAATGTATGCAAGGGTGGGATTATGAGTGTGAAATGTAAAAAGGTCCGTGAACTTTTAGGGTTGTCAAGAATAAACAGACAGGTGAACTATATTCAGATAAACGCAACTCGCGGTGTTTACAAAGTTGACGACTCGTGCAATTGTAAATGACAAACCGTGTGCCGACTTTTGTAGGTCATTTTTGGCATAGAAAATGTGCGGCGAGTCCTAATTTCAATTTTCCACTGTCAACCTACTCTTCTCTAAAGTAAAGAAAACCATTTGTCACGATTATACATACGCGTAGATGTACTGTAGAAAATAAAACAACTTTGCAAAACACACCCAAAAAAAAAAAAAAAGTAAATAAATAAATAAAAATAAAAACTAAATGAAGCGCAATTGTGCGTGACACGCGTGAAATATTATTTTTTACTAAACGATGGATGTAAACGATTTTACATCTCCTATCAAATCCTGCCAGCTTACTGCACCCCCATATGGAAATTTATTCTCCCGCCAACTCCATCAATCCCTTTAAGTGAGAGAAAGAAGTAAAAAAAAAAGGGTAAAAAAAAAAAAAAAAAAAAAAAATCCCGTTGGGATTTTTTATTTTTATTTTTATTCTATTTTATTTTTCTCCGTCTTTCTCCTCGTCGGTCGTCTCCCGAACAATTTCGTTGAATTCAGACCCGATCACCGTACAAATGCCTCTGACACTGGCGAGAGGGTTTTAAACTCACCGCAGCCTGATTTGGTGAAAGACGAACTACATCCATTCGCGATAATGCACCATAAAAAGACCATTTCAACATTGGCAGAGTGCGGGGCGCCCTCTACGACTGCATTCAACACACCGCGTTCAACTTCACCCCCTCGCTTTTCTCTCCTCGCCCCACTTTGAAACTAATGCACAAAAATTTTTTTATTTTATTTTATTTTATTTTTAAATAAAAAAATAAAAAAATATAAAAATGAAATAACAAATAAAATGGCAGAGGATATTCCACGTTTTATAAATCAGGTGATACGATCGCAAGAACGCGCCTTCTCCTCCTCCCGCATGTGCCATGTCTGGTGATCTGTATAGAGAATTAATGAGCATCATAATTCGTCGAGTGCGTTATCAAGAGGCGTGAGAGTGTAGAAGGGGGTCACCTGTGTTCCCGCGCGACCCCTAGACACAGGTTGGTTTCTAACCAAACCACCCCCGCGTTTTCGGCGCTACTTCATCAGCAGGGACAAGCGCCCGTGGGTGGCTTTCCTGTGCGATGGGTGATTTTTCATATAAACAAGTCGTAGACGGAGAAAGAAATAAGGAAGAAGAGCGAGAGTGTGGCGTTGTTGGAGCGAATAAATGAACGCACTGTGATTAATTTTGTCATGCACATCCTGTGTGGATTCGAAAAAGTGACACACACGTGATAGAAACAGACGAGGATTATCTTAATGAATTAACTTCTCTCGATATAAACCACTCACGGTTTTAGAAAATGAGACCAAAGGGATTAACAAATTTTTTTTTAAAAATTTATTTCCCAAAAAAAAAAAAAAAGATTTTTATGTGCGGTGGATTTATAAAATTCACACCTTTTTTGGTTTACGATTAAAAAAGAACAAAAGATAATATAAACTTCAAAGACAAACATCTATATACTCGTTCTTCTCATCGCAGGTGTTTCTCAAGTCACTCCCCCTCAGCCCACGAGCGACAGCTTCTCAACTCGATGAAGAAGCAAATTCACGCTCACTTAGTTACACTCGATCCAAACCACATTTTTTTGTATAATTCTCCACGTAAAAAAAAAATTTAAAAATAAAAATAGTTCAGCCTGTTACGGGATTCGAACTCGTATTCTCATCCATCACCGAGACAACCTGATGATCGGTGCGGTCTCCTCATTTCCACGTCCTGAAATCAACTCGATATTTCAAATTTAAACTACTTCTAAGTATAAACTAAGCTTAAGTAGTGCCTAATCCAAAAATAACACAATTTTTTTTTTTAATTCTTTAAGTGAGTTTTTTGTTACTCGAGTTGATGTTGCTTATAAACACGCGATTAAATGCGCAGTGTGTGCGTGGAAGCGCTTCCGCTGACAAGTTGCCAATTACAGCTCAGCTACAGTGTCGCTTCTCTACCAAAAAAAAAGGAGAGTAAAAGTAGAAGAAGGAGCAGCTTTACCCCGCGTCTCACCTCGCAACCGGCGCTAAACGCGCGTTCGCGTCACCACAGACTCTGATTTGTGCTCCCACTTGTCAATAATCTTTATTTATAGACATTCGCTTGACAAAATCATATTGATTTTCATCAACAACTGCCACTTCACCTCTCCTCGCACGTTCTAACTGCGTAGCCTCGGTACTACGTCTGGTTACGTCACAACACGCGTTGTGGTGTCGAGTTGCCAAGGTGGAAAATTGTTGAGAAAATGTCAGATTGATTTCTAACGTGTTACACATATATAACAAAAATTTTTAATTAGGTGTAGAGTGTCTTTTCACGTCGAGATTTTTTTTTTTTTTTTTTTTTTTTTTTTTTTTTTTGTTAAATTGTGTAGTTGAGTAATAATTTTATTTTTAATTTTCAGTATTTTTTAATTAGAAGTTACGTCAACAACTAAAAAAAAAAAAAAAGGGAAAAAGACAAATGAGTGTTCGCATTCATCGAGTGCAAATAAAAATTAATTGGGAAATATTTTTTACCCGTTTTTACCCTC
>JAQIWS010001781.1:0-10159 GCA_034696085.1 Stigmatogaster subterranea | reverse complement strand
TTCTTGTTGAGTTTCTTGAATTTCTTGTTGAGTTTCTTGAATTTCTTGGAATTTCTTGGTGAATTTTTTAAATTTCTTATTGAATTTCCTGAACTTCTTGGCATTTCATGTTGAATTCGTTAAATTTCTTATTGAATCACACCAATTTCTTAAATTTCCACAATTTTCACAAACCAACAACTCCTAAAAACCACCTCAAAAAATTTCCCTTTAACCAAAATCCTTTTCCAATTTCAACCAAACAACCAAACAACCTCCATCTTTCTCAACCCAACCATCGATTTTTACATGATCAAAAAACAACAACCAAACTCCCCCCCACCAAAAAAAAAACCCTACCAAAAAAAAACAAAAAACCCCAACTTTACTCCCAAACATTTCCAAAACATATTTACAACCAACCCCACAGCGTTTTCATACATTTACAATACACAATTTATTTCTCGCACTACACTACAGAGACGACTACAAGGGTGGCAAGGTGATAAGTATGGAAATTGAAGTCAAAGAGAGAACGCAAACGAAGAGATGGTGGTGGCGTTTTGGGTAGCATCTGGCCGGCAGCAAAATTATTCTTATCTCGAGCGTAGTTCGATAAAAGCAGCGCGGTAACGGTGTTGATTAATGAGTTTGTTTGTAAGTGGTCACGTAACCTTTGTTTCTCACCTGGAGACACGGAGGATTTGCGGGCTTGTAAATGATAAGCGTGGTTTGCGACGAGAGAATAATTAATCAAAGTGGTGCGGACGAGGAAATGAGTTGAATTTTTATTTTTTGAATTTTAAAAGATCGAGATTTTAATGATATTTTATAATATTTGTTTGAGTAGTTGATAATTTTTGTTTTTTTGAGGTTTTGGGGTTGAAGGAACCGAAGTAAGATGTGTCAAGTGATGGTGGCGAGCGTTTACGATTTGAGTGACGACTTTATTATCCCGTCGAGGGGATGAGGGTGAGACAATTTAAACCCGGGAAAAAAATGTTGTAGTGAGACTCGGGGGAAATTGTCGAGTTGACGTGAAACCCGCGACGTCACGCGAAATGTGGATTTGGAGAAGAAAAAGACGCCATTTTTTAAGTTTTAAGTGTGACGTCATAGTTAGGGTAGATGTAAAATGTGGTGTTGTTGGGTAGTGACGTAATGGTTGCTATGAAAACGTGGTTGTCAGCTGATAAACACGTGATAGGAAGTTAGGCTTAAGTACTCGATCTGGATTAACGGACATGGTAGTTGTAATGGAGTTGAAAGAAGCAGTTGCGGGGTGAGAAAATGATTTAGAGTAGTGAATTAGGTTGTTAATAGTTAATTTTATCCGTGGGTTAAGTTTTGAGTTGGATATTTCCAGTGAATAATTTTTAAACTGAATTTTTCAACGTGAGTCACGAATGGTGCTCAGTAAATTGTGATTTAAACTTCAGTTTTTGAGATATTTTTACTATTTATCGAGTGGTTTTCTTAACGTATTTTACGAACAACATATCGGTGTATTTAGTTACAATTTTATTGAAAAATTTTATGAAAATTTGAACGTACTCATTTTTTAACGACGTGGTTTTTCAACGTGATTTTGCGAAAAAAATTTTTTGAGCGTGATAAACGACTGGTTTAAGATTATATATTATACTATTTTACCCTACTCTTTTACACCTTTTTTTCCTGCGGTTTATACACACACACTTTATATTCAAACTGACGCTACAAATTTACGACCACTGAAACTGTCACTCGTAATAGACAAACTCTCAACGACGATTATTCCGCTACTTCACCCAACCGAAAAACATCACACAAAATATTCCGCAACTAACCCCCCAAAAAAACCACCTAAAAATTTTTACATTTAATTAAACCCCATAAATTTAAAACCGTCGCGAAAAATAGCAATTTGTGTTAGTTTTAAGGACGGCTATGTCGTCACGAGGTTTACCTCGTAAATTGGACGACGATATAATAACGTGAGGTCAGAGTTTCGTGTAGGAACGTACGCGTTGTCACTTCAGCGGGCGACTATTACCACCGACTGAGGCGTGATCTTGTGCCCGGGACATAGATTATGTGCCGGTGGAGGTAAAAGGAGTAGGAATGTACAAACATCTGTTGTCGTTAATTCCGGTCGTGTTTATAATTAATTCTCGCACGGACGCTGAGTGGGTGAAATGTGATATGGGGCTGTGCTATAAATGCATGGCTGGCTTGGTTCGGTGTCGGGTTGATGGTAGAGGTGGACGGCGATTTGATTTCGAGTTTCCAGTCGAGTTGAGATTTATTCGTCGTTTTGTGTATAAAAATTTTAAAGTGGTGTATGTGATTTTAATAATTTAGAGATTTTTGTTTATTTTGTGTTTTCTAGAACCATGAATTCTCAACCGAGCAAAGCGGAGCAACCTGATCCGGACGCCATTAAAATGTTCGTCGGTCAAATTCCTCGGACGATGGACGAAGGGGATTTGAGAAAGATGTTCGAGGAGTTTGGAGATGTCTATCAGATTAATGTGTTGCGTGATAAAGTGACGGGACAAAGCAAAGGTAGGAAAATTTTGTTTTTTGTTTTTTTACTGGTTGGGGATAACGCGACTGAAAATAACGACTGGCGTTAAGGATAAGTGGCAGATTTGAATGAGGGTATAAAAAGAATGTGACAGGAGTTGAGAAGAAGAAATATGATTGTGGAAACGAAGAAAATGAGAGGACTCCCGCCTCAAGCATTTGTGTCAGGTTGTCTTTCAGAGACAGAAATAAGCACCTTTTTTTTCACTGTCATTAGTTTTTACATCTCTACGTCTTAAATTTAAACTTTAAGAAAAAAAGTACAAAAAATAAATTTCCCCAAATGATCCGTGTAGCGTTCAATTACACCCAACACCCTTTGAACACTTTCCTTTTCACCTTTTTTCTCTTTTTCACGTGTTATACTCAATCCCATTCAACTAGACGTGTCAATAACAGTTTGATACGTGGTTTACCCCTCGTCTCTTTTCCGTCTTTCACTCACTCTTTCTCCTTTTCCTTTCAACTTTTACCATTTGCTGGGGCCAGCAGTCTTTCCCCTTGACAGCGCACCAAATGAGATTATTGAGAGGGTCTTTGGAATGAGAAGAGCAAAGCGGAGGGAGGGAATCAAGCCCACCTTTTTTTTTTTTTTTTTTAGTTGAGCTTTTGTGCGATTTTATTTTATATATATTTATAAAAGAAAAAGAAAAATGGTGGGTGAAGTGAGTTGAAGGCGTGGTTCGTTTTTTTTTTTTTTTTTTTTTTTTGATTTTGAGGTTTGATGTTGTTTTTGAAATTGATGGTGGATTTTACTGTACGTGCGAAATTCGAGTGATTCGCCATTTTGGTTTCTTTGGGTTGGGGGTTTTGGATTTGTAGGGGAAGATAGTTTATTGTTTGAATTTTGAATTAAGGAAATTGAATTTTTGGAATATTGATATTTTTGGGATTTTTTTGAATTTAAAAAGTTGAATTTGGAAATTTGAGATTTTTTTGCAATTTCTGCATTTTAAAAAGTTAATTTTTGACTTTTTGAGATTTTGTTACAATTTCTGCAATTTAAAAAGTTGAATTTTGAATTTTTGAGAATTTAAGAAATTGAATTTGGAAATTTGAGATTTTTTTGAAATTTCTGCAATTTAAAAAGTTCATTTTTGAATTTTTGAGACTTTAAAAAGTTAAATTTGGGAATTTGAGATTTTGTTGCAATTTCTGCAATTTAAAAATTTGATTTTCGAACTCTTTGAATTTTTGAAAATTAAAAATACTGAAATTGAAATTTTTGGAATCCAAACAGTTAAATTTTGACTTTTCAGATTTTTTTCACGCAATGAAGAAAAAATGGCAGATTAGACCTTTTTTTTTTTTTTATAGAGGGGTAGTGAAAAAAATTCGCAATTAGAAATTAGAATTAATTCAGTGTACGTGTGGAACATTAAGTTTTGAACATTCATTTACTTCACTTTTTATTACTGCGGTACGTTGAGCTTGATTTAACTCGTAACGGTGAATAAAAATTTTAAGAGTTTTGGTTTTGGAGAACAAAAAAAAAAAAAAAATGAAAAGATTTTTATTTAATGCGTAATTTACGAGATTTGTCTGTCGTTTTGGCGTAACTGCTGTTAGTCTCATCAATATTTAATTAAATGTTTTCACTTCATTAACAAATTAGAGATGGAAAAATATAAGTGGCGAGACGTGAGGAGAAATGAAGGAAAAGAGAAAAGTTAATCTGTCGAGTGGAATAATTAAAATTAATTAATTCACCGAAAAAAAATTTTCGGAAATAAGAAAATAAAAATAAAAATAAAAATAAATAAAATTTGGTGGGAGAGAATTATTTACGACGCTGTGTACGTAAAATGAATTCTCGGTAGTTAAAACTGATTTGTTAGTTTATGTTTTTAAAGCCGTAAATTCGGGAAAAGACAAAAGGGTTATGGCGTCGTGAAAGAGTTTTTCGAAGGGGTTGTAATTCCGTCGGTTTGATGGATGAAAAGGGAGGGGATTTTGAGAGTAGGGGATGGGTGGTATTGAGTGAGTGAATTGTGCGCGTGTGTCTGGGGCACGTGCTGGTTCCGCGAAACGGGGCGAAACGCGAGCGAAAAGAAGCGAGGTTGTTTTTTGGTGCGAGGACGTTCAGTGAAGCGTTTTTTGGATTCTGGAAAAGTGCGCAGGGTGGTGTATGGTTGGATGATTTGTCTCTGGTGTGTGGGTGGTGGGTGTGTGAGTTAACCGAGTGAGTGCCGCCATTTTTATTTTTTAAAATTTTTTTTTGTGGTTTTTTTTGGTGGGAAATTTCGTGAAAAATTGTTTTGTTTAGTTTTTTTGGAGGGTGTTAAGTTTTGAGGTGTTTTTTGGTTATTTTGGGTTGAATTTGAGTGAGCCCGTTATTTTGGGTTTTTGGTTTTTAGATTTGTCGGGAAAAATATTTTGTTTTTGGATTAAGAATTTAGAAAATTGAATTTTTTGAATTTTGATTTCAGAAAGTTGAATTTTTGGAATTTTGAATTTAGAAAATTGAATTTTTGGAATTTTGAATTTAGAAAATTGAATTTTGGGAATTTTGAATTTAGAAAATTGAATTTGGAAATTTTGAATTTAGAAAATTGAATTTTGGGAATTTTGAATTCAGAAAATTGAATTTTGGGAATTTTGAATTCAGAAAATTGAATTTTGGGAATTTTGATATCAGAAAATTGAATTTTGGGAATTTTGAAGTCACAAAATTGAATTTTTGGAATTTTGAATTTACAAAATTGAATTTTTGGAATTTTCAATTCACAAAATTGAATTTTTGGAGAATTCAAAAATATTGCAATTGAAATCTTTGTAATTCAAACAGTTAAATTTTGAATTTTCGGAATTTTTGAGGATTCAAAAACTTTGAATGTTCTTACCTCCTTTTCTTCTTGAATTAAACCTTCATAAACATTTTTATTTACATTACGTTAAATTCGCCTAAACCCTCCATTCATTTTTCAATTTTACTTTTTTTTCCCAATTTCTACTTTCATCTCTACCACAGAAACATTACATTATTACTACTTTATCATCGTTTAGCTTAACGTCTAGACTTTTTGATTTTTCAACCAAAATATCTGTTTTAACTTTAACTCTCAAACGACGTTCTCTAAATATTGCACTACGTAAATATTTAAATCACCCAAGTGTACTCCGAATAAATATAGATATTACATATATATAATTCTTCCTTTTTTTTCTTTTTAAAGAAAATCTAAATCTTTATTTGTATTTTTTAACTTTATTTTTTTTCTGCTGAGTTGTACCGCGTTCGACTTATCACTCGGGGAACTATTCCGCGCTCTATACTTCTTCCTCCCTTCGCGATCATTTCCTCAGCAATTGTGTGAGAAATGAATACTGATTCGAGCTATTCAAAAAATCCCTTTCTTTTCTTTTCTTCATTTTTCGGGGGGTTCATTTTGCGTTTTTTTTTTAGGATGGGGTGGTGGAGAAGTTGGATTTTTGGTTCTTTCTTTCTTTCTTAACTCAATCCACGCAAATTCTGCGTGTGTACGAGTAATAAACAGACAATGAAAATGGTTATTGTCTAATCTTGCACGCAGTGAGTGTGATTCAAGATGGTGGAATGTGGGATTATGGGAAGGTGTGTGGAGGTTTTTTTTTAAAATGATTTTTATGGTTTTTTTTTTTTGAGGGGGGGGTTTTGTAGATGGGAATGTGGAATTTTGGGTTTTTTAAAGTGAGTTAGGGGTGGTGGGTTTTGTGGAAGTGTGGTTGAGATGGGTTTAATTTTGAATGTGAAAAGTGTTTTTGGATTTTTGGGATGTTGGAATTTTGGGATTTGGTGGAAATGTGATTTAAAAACTGAAGAATTTTTGGAAAATGACGTTGTAAATTTCGGATTTTTGAGGAAATGACGTAAAAATTTCTGAATATTCTGGAAATCAGATTTAAAACTTTCAGATATTCGGGAAAATGAAGTAAAATTTTCAGATTTTCGGGAAAATGAAGTAAAACTTTCAGATTTTCTGAAAATCACATTTAAAAACTTTCAGATATTCGGGAAAATGAAGTAAAATTTTCAGACTTTCGGGAAAATGAAGTAAAATTTTCAGATTTTGGAGAAAATGAAGTAAAATTTTCAGATTTTCGGGAAAATGAAGTAAAACTTTCAGATTTTCGAGAAAATGAAGTAAAATTTTCAGATTTTTCGGGAAAATGAAATTAAAAATTTCAGAATTTATTTGAAATCAAATTTAAAAACTTCAGAATTTAATGGAAATCGGATTTAAAAACTGCAGAATTTCGGGAAATCAATGTGAAAAATTTCAGAATTTTGCAGACATCAGATTTAATATCCTCAGAACATCGAGAAAATAACGACAGAAATTTTCTTAACTTTCTAAAGAATAAAGTTAAAAATTTCAGGACCCTGCGGTAATAATAAATGAAACATAGAAAACTACCGAAATAAAACCAATTTGAAAAAGCACTACTTCTAACCTAAAAATAAAATTTTAAAAATTCTCCACTTCAAAATCACTCACAAAACACCACTACTACTCCCTACAAAATACCAAAAATAATTTATATCACTTCCAACAAACACAAAACCTCAAATAATTTAAACCCTTTTCCAACCAAAAAAAATAAATCATAAAAATTTCCTACCTCTTAAAAAAAAAAACTACCACAAAACTTCAAACTCAAATCACGACAAAAATTCCAACTTGTACCAAAAAACCCAAAAAACAAAAAACAACAACCCTCGAGTTGTAAATTTGTTTTGTAGTCGTCGTTGACTTTCCTGATGGTGTTGATAAACTTGGTTAACACAATTTACGCCACGCTTGTCCACCATACGATATCCCAAGTTGCACCGAATAAAAAATAAACTCGGCCCCTTTTTGCTCGTAAAGGTGTCGTTTTTGTGTACCGCAGGTGCCAACTGGATTTTGGGTGGTACGGTATAAAAATTTAAGTTGTTATCGTTGTATCGTGTAAATTTAAGGAAGGAAAAGAAAAGGTGAATAAATTTATTGGTTAAACGTGACCTTATCGAGCTCCGTTATTTTTCAAGGTGGCGAATTTATTAAGGGAGAAAAGTTTTTGAGTTTTTAAGAGTTGGAGTTTTGGTGCCAATTTGGTTGAGAGGTGATAAGGAAATGGTAATGCGTTGTTTTTATCTGGGGGTGTTTGATCTCATTATTCATTTGGCTAATTAACTGATTTATCATGTCGGGAGGTTGGGAGTAAAATGGAGCATGCGGTGTTCTTCGATTGTTTTTATCTGGGAAATCAGTTTTGCGTTTGGTGCGATAAAAGTTTTGTAGAGTTGGGGGGAAATGTGAAGTGATTGTGTTTTGGGAATGGCGATTTTTCGGTTTTTGGTAGCGGTAGGTAGGTGATGTGTCGTTGGTAGATGGATTAATGTTGTTGTTGTTGTTGTTGGGAGTGTGGGATTTTGGAGTTTTTTGGATTTGAAGGTGTGAGTAGTTGAAGTTTTTGAATGGTTTGAATTTTGGGTTTAGTTTTTGGAATTTTTTAGATTGAAAATGTTGAATTTTTGGAAATTCAAAATGTTGAATTTGGAATTTTTGGAATTGAAAAGGTTGATTTTGGAATTTTTATGATTGAAAATGTTGAATTTTTGGAAATTCAAAATATTAATTTTGGAATTTGTGACTGAAAAAGTTGAATTTGGAATTTTCATGATTGAAAAAGTTGAATTTGGAATTTTTGTGATTGAAAATGTTGAATTTTTGGAAATTCAAAATGTTGAAT
This sequence comes from Stigmatogaster subterranea, assembly GCA_034696085.1. Classification (NCBI taxonomy): domain Eukaryota; kingdom Metazoa; phylum Arthropoda; class Chilopoda; order Geophilomorpha; family Himantariidae; genus Stigmatogaster; species Stigmatogaster subterranea. The sequence goes on along the minus strand of JAQIWS010001781.1, from coordinate 1,897 downwards.
TTGGAATTTTTATGATTGAAAATGTTGAATTTGGAATTTTTGGAATTGAAAAGGTTGAATTTTTGGAAATTCAAAATGTTGAATTTGGAATTTTTGGAATTGAAAAGGTTGATTTTGGAATTTTCATGATTGAAAATGTTGAATTTGGAATTTTCATGATTGAAAAAGTTGAATTTGGAATTTTTGTGATTGAAAATGTTGAATTTTTGGAAATTCAAAATGTTGAATTTGGAATTTTTATGATTGAAAATGTTGAATTTGGAATTTTTGGAATTGAAAAGGTTGATTTTGGAATTTTCATGATTGAAAAAGTTGAATATGGAATTTTCATGATTGAAAAAGTTAAATTTGGAATTTTTGTGACTGAAAAAGTTGAATTTGGAATTTCTGAATACCGTGTATTAATTCATATTCAAATGTTGAATTTTTTCGGTACACTTTGGAAATTTTAGAATTTTTGGTAATTTTTTGGGGAAATTTTTAGAATTAAACACGTAAATTTTGGAAAGTTTTTATACCTTTCGGAAACTTTTTGATAACGCGAAGCGATTAATATATTTGACACCTTTTATCACCTTTTATCTTGACTCTGTCAATATTTTAAATTTTCTTGACAACACACTCTCTCTCTCATCTCGATCGAATTTTACTGATTTCCGACGTGATCAATCAAAATTTTTCACGTGGTTTAATTTTTACTCATTTTCAACCATTTTGGTATGCGGATGATGATCGGAGAGTCTTCTCTCGTGAGTGACGAACGCGCAGGGGTAATGATGAGAGAATTTACACCAGAGACTTCTTTTTTTGCTATTTTCTCCCCCTCAAGCTAGAAAAAAGTGACGTGAGGAGGCACTTAGCACGAACGCCGTGATTGGATTGCTTTTGTTGTTGTGGTCGTCATTAATAAGTCAACGTGGACTGAGTGCCAAGTGGCCAGTGGTGGAACATCACCGGCTTAGAACTTTGTAATCATTGGGCGTTGTCGGAGTTTTGTCGTGTTGGAAGTGGTGGGTTTTGGTTTTTTAACGAGGTTGTAAAGTTTAGGGTTTTTGTTTTGAGATTGGTAAAGAAAGTGTTGATTTTTGGTATTGGAGTTTCGAATTTTGGATAGTTTTAAATTTTAGTTAGATTTTTTTGGTTTTTTTGGAAATTTTGGAATTTTGAAAAATTGAATTTTGAAGTAAAAAAAGTTGAATTTTGAAGTAAAAAAAGTTGAATTTTGAATTTTTTAAAGGTTTTAGATTCGCATTCAATTTTTGAATTTTTTGGAAATTTGGAATTCTGAGGTAAAAAAGTTGAATTTTGAATTAAAAAAAGTTGAATTTTGAATTTTTTAAAGGTTTTGGATTCGCGTTGAATTTTGAATTTTTTAAAGGTTTTGGATTCGCATTCAATTTTTGAATTTTTTGGAAATTTGGAATTTTGAGGTAAAAAAGTTGAATTTGGAATTTTTTAAGGGTTTAGATTTACATTCAATCGCTGAATGTTTTGGAAATTTTGAATTTGAACAGTTAAATTTTGAATTTCAAATTTTTGATATTTTTGGTATTTTTGCAAATTTCAGAATTCAAAAAGCTGAATTTTGAATTTTTTCAACATTTGAATTCAAATTCAATTTTTTTTATTACTAAATTTTGAATTATTTTGAATTTTTAATCATCTTAAAATCAAATTTCAAAAAAAATCAAAAATTGAATTCGACTATTCAATTTTGAATTTTTTTTTCCAATTTTGAATCCAATTCAATCAAAACCCCAAAACCCCCAACTTTTTTAAATATTCTTCTTGTTTCACTTTCTCCTCTTCCTCCTCCTCCACCTCCTTGTTGTTTTCTACGACCATGGATCTATTTTTCATGTGGATTCACTACGAGGAAGTGAGTCCGTGGACCGTG
>JAQIWS010001780.1:0-10160 GCA_034696085.1 Stigmatogaster subterranea | reverse complement strand
CACTCGATAACTTCGGTGCACGATCTACTTTGGTCTTCGGCTTATTTTTGTCACCCAGATGTTGTTCCGTTATTTTTGGAAATAATGATTAAACAACTCTATCGACTACAATTTATTAAATTAGTTGACTCGTAACATCCAGTTGACTTATTTGAGGTTGACGAGTCGTAACCAAACTAGACGTCTGAAAAATTTCTGACGTCAACAAAAAAATTTTTAGTTGTAATGTTTATATCTCCCGTGCGTGTCTCTTTTCTCTAGCGCTTGTAGCAGCTGAAATTTGACGTCACCCCGATGCACGCGCTAGAAAAAAGCGACACCAACGGTTACTTTCCGGGACAATAATGCACAAAAAACTTCATGCACGTTTCTTAAAGTTGTCGTTGATGAGGTTTAATTTTTAAGTCTTTCCGGAAATTTCTCGGTGGAATGATTATGAAAGCAGTATTCTAAGCCGTTTAATAAACTTAACGCGGCAAATAAAAATTATATGGATTGTATCTTTAAGTTGACTTTTTTCAGGATTTAAAAATAAAAATTTTGATTCTGATGAACGCTGAAGCAGGACAACTTTCAATGAATTTTATTTCAGTTTGGATTAGTGTTTATTTTACAGCGTTACATTTTTGGATTTTTTAATCAAAAAAAATATTGCTGAATTTAGTTTTATTTAATCTTCGTAGTGATTAAACATCACTGGTTGTCGCAGGTGCAATCATTGATCGGAACGCATGTCGGGCAATCTGCGACTCAACGTACATGTACATCTACATCTATACCTACATCTACATCTAAATTTCCATTTAAACATACACAAATTAAACATAAGAAAATTTAATACAAAAAGTAATATCAATCAAATGTCACCAGAATATTATTTTAATAGGTTTCAAAGGCGAAACTTAAAAATAAAAATTTGTTTCTAAAGCTACTCACTTCCGGCTTGCCCCATGACAATTCCTGTCATCAACAGCAAACTCAGTATGAAAAACAAAAAGCTGGTAAAACGCATTGCTCAGAAATCTGTAACACGAAGAAAAGTTCAAAATGTAAAATACAGTAAGTTGAATTAAGTAAGACGTTGTTGATGCTCTTAACTGGATCGACTGCACGGTAAGACGGGTTGAGCTGGAGTGAGGAATGGATGCAGTTGGCTCGGCGAACGGCGTTCATTTATAGCATGGTTTGGTAAATATTAAACAGCTGGTTTTGCACGGAATGGAATATTAATTTGTTTGTTAGGTAAAGAGAAGAGTAGAATGTCTAATCAAAACGGAAAAATTTGAAAATTGATTTGTTTTGGCAAAATTTGCGTTAGAAATTTCAGTGTGATAACGTATTGATAGATTGAAATTGTGGAATATTTCACTTTTTGGAAAATTCGGATTAGAAACCCTCTCGCTCGATGATCTAGCTGTTTGGGCGACGTTAAACTCGCCATAAAAATTGACGGAAATCTGGCAACCTTGGGATTAATTATAAGTAATCATTGACGTAGCATATTACGATGTGGCTGATGAGAAGAGCTCATTAATTAGATAAACATTGATCAGCTATTTTCGTTTGACGACGGTCCTTGGGGTTTTTTCTGAAATATTCGATCGGCTGTATAGGTGTTAAACGTACGCATAGTTTTTACACACAATTAAAATAAGCAGCTTCATCTGGGCAAAAATATTTTTTGCAGTATACTCGTGCAAAAGATGATTTCCTCTTAACTTTTGACCAATCATGAAAATTTGAAAAGTGGAAAACTTTCTGTTTTTTAACAACCTGTGTGTGTGAAAATTTCTACTCTATTAAAAAACTTGAAAGTCCCTTGATAAATTTGACGCTATTAACAACATTTGACGTAGCCAGCAATTAAAACTTTATTTTTAATGAATTCTGTCTTACTTCAATTTGAATATTTTTTCGCGCATGTTAAAATTTATTTGTTATAAAATGGAAATTTTTCCTATTTTTGTAAAGATCCGCACGTGGAAATATGCGATAAAACTTGATGAGCGTCGATTTAGCTATCTTGGAAGTAAAAACCTTGCTCGTTGATGCAGATTATGCTGCGGATGAAGAATAGAGTTTGTTAATTTGGTAAACATTAGTCAGGTGGTTTTTTTTTGGATTAAAATTCTGACTTTTTTAAAAATTCAGCTGGTTTTGCACACAATAGAATTTTAATTTGTTTGTTCTGTAAAGAGAAAAGGGCAGAATGTCTAATCAAAAGGGAAAAATTTGAAAATTGATTTGATTTGATTTCGATGTGATAACGCATTGATAGATTGAAATTGTGGAATATTTCACTTTTTGAAAAATTCACTTGAGAAATCGTCTCGCTCGATGACCTGGCTAATTAGGCGTTGTAAACCGTGCCATAAAAATTGACTGACATCTGGTCACCTTGGGGTTGATGATGTCCGACACGATTGATTTTAAAATGACAATTTTGTGACTTAGAGGAGAGAGGAAAGAGATTCGTTATTTTTGATTGTCTCTGGGATTAGAAAAATTGAAATTTTAGTAGTGAGAGTTTTGGTAGTGAGAGTAGGAGAATATCCAACTTTTAATACTCTGCAGTTGACATTTATTTTTACCACTGATGTATCTGAATTTTTCTTATTACTTTATCCACTTTGAGTTTTCATTTAACGCTCGTTGAAAAATTACTTATTTTTTTTCAATTTTCGAAATAATCTTTTTTATACATCCAATAAAACTCCACCCCTCGTAATGGGGACCATCGTGCGAATAAATTTGGCAATCGTTTTTCACTTTGGTGTTGTGCGCAAATTCGAGGTTTACTCGAAGTCATCCGCGCAGTTGCATTCGTCGGTTTACTCCTATCGGCATTCGTGTAATCTTCATTTTACTCGCTAACTTCGGTGCACGATCTACTTTGGCCTTCGGCTTATTCTTGTCACCCAGATGTTGTTCCGTTATTTTTTTTCTTGGTCCTTGTAGGAGCTGAAACTTGACGTCAAGTTTGAAGCGAAAACGACACACGGCCTCTGTATTTTTCGTTTCAAATTTGACGTCACGCTGCAGCTGTTGCACGCGCTAGAAAAAAGCGACAACAACGGTTACATTCCGGGACAATGATGCACAAAAAACGTCATGCACGTTTTTCTTAAAGTTGTCGTTGATGAGGTTTAATTTTTAAGTCTTTCCGAAAATTTCTGGGTTGAATGATTATAAAAGTAGTATTCTAAGCCATTTAATAAATTTAACGCGGCAAATAAAAATTATGTGGATTGTGTCTTTATGTTGACTATTTTTCAGGATTTAAAAATAAGAATTTTGATTCTGATGAACGCTGAAGCAGGACAACTTTCAATGAATTTTATTTCAGTTTGGATTAGTTTTTATTTTACAGCGTTACATTTTTAGATTTTTTAATCAAAAAAAATATTGCTGAATTTAGTGTTATTTAATCTTCGCAGTGATTAAACATCACTAGTTGAGGCAGGTGCATGGACACTCATAACCCCCGCAACTAGAGATCGGAACACAGGCCGCGCCGTACAAGCAAATTTGCTCTCCAGCTCCAGCTGCAGCTTCACGTGCAATTCTAGTTGTATCTGCACAAATTAAACATAAGAAAATTTAACAAAAAAATTAATATCAATCAAATATGTCACCAGAATATTATTTTAAGAGGTTTCAAAGGCGAAACTAAAAAATAAAAATTTGTTCCTAAAGCTACTCACCGGTCGGTTGACCCATGACAATTCCTGCCATCAACAGCAAACTCAGAATGAAGAACACGAATGTAGTAAAACTCATTGCTGAGAAATCTGTAACATGAAGAAAAGTTCAAAATGTAAAATACATTAAGTTGAATTAAATAAGACTTTGTTGATGCTCTTAACTGGATCAACTGCGCGGTAAGATGGATTGAGCTGAAATGAGGAATGGATGCGGTTGGCTCGGTGAACGGCGTTCATTTATAGTATGGTTTGGTAAATATTAAACAGCTGGTTTTGCACGGAATGGAATATTAATATGTTTGTTCGGTAAAGAGAAGAGTAGAATGTCTAATCAAAAGGGAAAAATATGAAAATTGATTTGGTTTACCAAAATTTGCGTTAGAAATTTCGGTGTGATAACGTATTGATCGATTGAAATTGTGGAATATTTGACTTTTTGGAAAATTCGCATTAGAAACCCTCTCGCTCGATGACCTTGCTGTTTTGGGCGACGCTAAAGGTGTCATGAAAATTGACGGAGATCTGGCAACCTTGGAATTAATTATAAGTAATCATTGACGTCGCATATTATAATGTGGCTGATGAGAAGAGCTCATTAATTAGATAAACATTGATCAGCTGTTTTCGTTTGACGGTGGTCTTTGGGGTTTTTCCTAAAATAATCGCTCTGCTGTATAGGTGTTAAACGTACGCGTAGTTTTAAGTAGCTTCATCAGGGCAAAAATATTTTTTGCAGTTTTCTCGGACAAAAGATAATTTCTTCTTAACTTTTGACCAATCATGAAAATTTAATAAGTGGAAAACTTTCTGTTTTTTAACAACTTGCGTGTATGAAAATTTCTACTCCACTAAAAAACTTGAAAGTTCCATGGTAAATTTGATGCTATTAACAACATTTGACGTAGCCAGCAATTAAAACTTTATTTTTAATGAATTTAGTCTAATTTCAATTTGAATATTTTTTCGCGTATGTTAAAATTTATTTGTTATAAAATGGAAATTTTTCCTTTTTTTGTAAAGATCTGCACGTGGAAATATGCGATAAAACTTGATGAGCGTCGATTTAACTATCTTGGAAGTAAACACCTTGCTCGTTGATGCAGATGATGCTGCGGATGATGAATAGAGTTCGTTAAATTGGTAAACATTAGTCAGCTTGTTTTTTTTGGATTAAAATTCTGACTTTTTTTCAAAAAATTTTTCAAAAATTCAGCTGCTTTTGCACGCGATGGAATATTAATTTGTTTGTTCTGTAAATTAAGAGAAAAAGTGTAGAATGTCTAATCAAAAGGAAAAAATTTGAAAATTGATTTGTTTTGGCAAAATTTGCGTTAGAAATTTCGGTGTTTTATCGCATTGATAGATTGAAATTGTGGAATATTTCACTTTTTGGAAAATTCACTTGAAAAACCATCTTGCTCGATGACCTAGCTGACGTTACTTTGACGACGTTAAACTTGCCATAAAAATTAACGGAAATCTGGCAACCTTGGAATTAATTATAAGTAATCAATGACGTCGCATATTACGATGTGGCTGATGAGCAGAGATCATTAGCCTGGTAACTTTTATCAGCTGTTTTCGTTTGACGACGGTACTTAGAAGGTTTTTTCTGAAATATTCGCTCGGCAGAAGAAGTATTAAACTTACGCAGTTTTTACAAACAATTAAAATGCGCAGCTTCATCTGGACATAATATTTTTTGCAGTATACTCGTTCAAAAGATGATTTCTCCTCAACTTTTAACCAGTCACGGTTTAAAAAGTAGAAAACTTTAGGTTTTTAAAAAACTTGAGTGCTGTGTGAAAATTTCTTCTGTCTTAAATTAAAAACTTGAAAATTCCTTGATAAATTTGACGCTATTAACAACATTTGATGTAATAAGCCAACAAATAAAACTTTATTTTCACTGAACTTTGTCCTATTTCGATTTGAATATTTTTTTGCGTGTTTAAAAATTTATTTATTACAAAATAAAATTTTTTCACATTTTGCAAAATTTCCGCGCGTTGAAATAATGCGATAAAACTTGATGAGCGTCGATTTAGTTGTCTTGGACGTAATTATAAACACTTTGCTCGTTGATGCAGGTTGTGCCGTGGATGATGAATAGAGTTCGTTAATTCGGTAAACATTAGTCAGCTTGTTTTTATTGGATTAAGATTCTGACTTTTTTTCAAAAATTTTTTCAAAAATTCAGCTGGTTTTGCACGCAATGGAATTTTAATTTGTTTCTTAGGTAAAGAGAAAAGTGTAGAATGTCTAATCAAAAGGGAAAAATTTGAAAGTTGATTAGTTTTAACAAAATTTGCGTTAGAAATTTCAGTGTGGTAACGCATTGATAGATTGAAATTGTGGAATATTTCACTTTGTGGAAAATTCACTCGTGAAACCGTCTCGCACTACGACCTATCTGTTTAGTCGATGTAAAACGAGCCATAAAAACTGACCAACATCAGGTCACCTTTGGGTTGACGTTGTACTACGTAATCGATTTTAAAATGACAATTTTGGTGACTTGTAGGACGGTGTTGTTTGAGTTAGAGGAGAGGGAAAGAGATTCGTCATTTTTGTTTGTTTTTGGGATTAGAAAAATTGAAATTTTAGGGTTTGGTAGTGAGAATAGGAGAACATCCAATTTTTATTACTCCGTAGTTGATATTTATTTTTACCACTGATGTATTTGAATTTTTCTTATTACTGTATCCATTTGAGTTTTCATTTAACGCTCGTTGAAAAATTACTTATTTTTTTTCAATTCTCAAAAAAACCTTTTTTATACATCCCATAAAACTCCACCATCGTGCAACTAAATTTGGCAATCGTTTTTCACTTTGCTGTTGTCAGCAAATTTGAGGTTGTTTGGGTTAATACTCTTAGTCATCCGCGCAGTTGTAATCGTCAGTTTACTCCTGTCGGCATTCGTGTAATCTTTATTTTACTCGCTAACTTCGGTGCACGATCTACTCTGGTCTTCGACACACGCCCTCTGTCTTTTTCGTTTCAAATTTGACGTCACGCTGCAGCTGCTGCACGGTTGACTGATTATAAAAGTAGTATTCTGAGCCATTTAATAAACTTAACGCAGCGAATAAAAATTGGTGGGTTATAACTTGACTATTTTTCAGTACTGAAAAATAAAAAGTTTGATTCTGATGAATCTGAAGCAGGACAACTTTCAATGAATTTTATTTCAGTTTGGATTAGTTTTTATTTTACAGCGTTACATTTTTGGATTTTTTAATCAAAAAAAATATTGCTGAATTTAGTTTTATTTAATCTTCGTTGTGATTAAACATCACAAGTTGAAGCAGGAGCATGGACACTTATTATCCATGCAATCAGGGATCGGAATGCACATCCCGTGATTCAAGCAGGTTCGACCTCCATCTGCACAAATTAAACATGAAAATTTAATATAAAATGTAATATCAATCAAATATGTCACCAAAATATTATTTTAAGAGGTTTCAAAGGTGAAACTTAAAAATAAAAAATTTTTCCTGAAGCTACTCACTCCCTTGCAAAATGATAATTCCTGTCATCAACAGATAATTCAAAATGAAGAACAAAAATCTGGTAAAACGCATCGCTGAGAAATCTGTAACATAAAGAAAAGTTTAAAATGTAAAATACACTAAGTTGAATTAAGTAAGACTTTGTTGATGTTCTTAACTGGATCAACTGCTCGGTACGATGGCTTGAGCTGGAATGAGGAATGCAGTTGGCTCGTTGAACGGCGTTCGTTTATACAGCTGTTTTTGTTTGACGATGGTACTTTGGGTATTTTCTAAAATATTCGCTCGGCTGAAAAGGTGTTAAACTTACGCGAAGGATAATTTCTCGTTAACTTTTTATCAATCACGGTCTGAAAAGTACCGGTACATAAAACATTGTATTTAAAGCGATAAACACCTCAGTTAAAGCTGTAGATCCTTTTAGATCACTACTATTAATTTTAACGCGGATAAATATGGTAACGATAATACTAAACTACGTAGTAATAATAAATTGTAAAACAATTTTCGAAGCGGTAGGTTTAGGGAAAATGTATTATATTTTTCAATTGGTAGATGGCGCCACTTCTACATCCCAAAATCGATGGCGTCTAACAATCTTAAATTTTTCTAAGATTTTTCCTTGACATCCGGGTTAAAACTTTATTGAAGACAGAAACGATTCAAAAATACAGCATGGCTGAAATTGAATTTGTACAAATGTAATTTATAAGTATCTGCATTAAATAAAATGTAGTTACGTATAAAATTTATGAAATATGTTGTTTCACATCAACATACCACACTCAGGACTAATAAGAAATAAATTGAAGAACATACAGGTAAATGTTGTTCAGAATTTAACAATCTTATCTCAAGATCGCCATATTATTGAGATAAGACTCGATGTATACGCCACCATCCACTCCACCCACTAATGGGAAAAAATTTGGCAAAATGAAATTCCCAACTACACCACCTCCAAAAAAGAAACACACCATCACTAAAGTCAAGCTACCTGAGACGTTTCCCCTCACAAAAAGCACTTCGCACGAATCGGAATTAGAGAACCGTGTTTATCAGACCGACCCCAATAATTTATTGAGGTAAATATTTTGAAAAGATAACAAAAGCAGTATTTTAAAGTGATAACATCAATAAGAAATTATTAAATTATTTTTTCCCATTTTCTTTGTCGTTGTTTTTCAGATATCAGAAACCTTCAGCTTTTGGTGGTAGTTACGACGAATTAATTCGGGGATACCGATATGCCACCAAACGGAGTTTTGACTCGGCGTTGCCACATCGTGAATCGCATTCAGAAGGATCATCTCCTCCCGTTTGGTCGCCGTTGGTGTATCCATTGGACACCACCGCGGAAGAACGTGAAGGAGCAGAAGAAAATGTAGTCAAACTCCCATCCGGTGAGTCGTCCAATTAACTGACGGCAAAAAGAAGAGGACGCGCGTAATTCGTAATTTTAATGAATATTTCAAAATCTTAGCAACGGATCCGAAATCTCCACAAAGTACGGTTTGCATGCGACATTGCATAACTCACAATTTCGTCAAGGCGATTAAAGTGACGACGTGTGATTATTGCAAGAAACCAATGTTTTCTGGAGTCAAATGCAAAGAATGCCAGTAAGTACCGCACTTAATTTTTTTAGTGGGTTTGCTTTACTGCTTACACCCAAAAATATTATTTTATAATTTTATTGCAAAGATTTCGATGTCACAGCGACTGCCAAAAACACGTCCCGCCGTCTTGTGGTTTACCAGCTGAGTATCTTGATATTTATATCCAAGCCCTACACAGCGAAAGTGAGTTTGTTTTACGACTTTTCGTTGTTCATGTTGTTTTACCTATCACTTATTTTAATTTGTTAGGTACGCCATCACGTGCGCGAGATGCATTGCCATTCAGAAGGCAGAATTGGTCTGAAGATGGAACTTCTACATCGCCATTCAGTAATCAGGATTTGAGTTCCAAAATGTCATCACGTAACTTGTCAACGTCTTCGTTACCAGCGGTAAAAACTTTATCCTCTCAAACACCACACTCAGCTGTTCCGTGGTTTCACCAATTTCAATTTCCCGCCGGTATGGAGTACAATTTTAATTTAATGAGTTGCATATCATAATTTTTTGTTTTATTCTTTTCAGATGTCTCGAGTTCCTTAAAAGAGGCTGCGTTAGAAAATAGGTCGCCACTTGATTCGAAGTATAAATTTTTTAAACTTCAAATTTAATACGTAGCCTTTCTATAAATACTTTAATTTCGATGTTAGCGATACAGTAGACTCGCAAAACTCGGACAGCAGTGAAAAAACTGTTTTGGAAACATCGGAAAGCAAAGTAATTATATTTCATAGCAAAATTCAAAAAAATTTGCTGCCGAAATAACTAATAAAAAAATAAATTGTTTGGTATTAGGTGACTGATTCCGAGAAGACATTGGAAATTGAAACACGAGAGAGGCAAATATCAGATAATGTTGATCCTCTGGAGCGTGTCTGGCCACTTCACAACAGTGTAAAATTAAAAACAGTATTTTCTTATTAATTTGACACTTTTAATGAGAATTTGATTTAAATAGTTGTCTCTTCGTGAATGGGACATTCCGTTCCACGAGCTCGTTATTGGGGACGTAATAGGCACCGGTCAATTTGGAACTGTATATAAGTGAGTAAATTAAAATGTGTATTGCACGTAACAAAAATATGTATTTTTATTTGGAATATTGGTATTTTAATATCGTAGAGGAAAATGGCACGGTGACGTTGCGATTAAATTAGTCAACATGGATCAGATGAATACTGCAAAGATATTGAGTGATTTCAATCAAGAGGTTAAATTTAAATTTATAATTTTGATTAAATGTTTTCAATGAGTTATTTATTTTTAAGGTGGCAACTCTCCGCAAAACTCGTCACGAAAATCTAGTTTTATTTATGGGA
>JAQIWS010001779.1:0-10163 GCA_034696085.1 Stigmatogaster subterranea | reverse complement strand
AGAAAAGAGAAAACAAAACAAAAAAGAGATTGTACATTTGAAATGGTGGCGAGTGATTTATAGTTTTACAACACCTGTCAAGCAGCTTGTCCATTTCGCGAAACATGACGAGATAGGCCTTAGGCTCGTCATCTTAGGCCTATTATAAGCGAGCCCAACCCCTCGCCAGACCACCCACTGATGACAATCTGGTGCAATTGTTTTGCTGATTGAAAAATCATTCTAATAAACAAGACGGGGTTTTATCTTTTAAGATGATGACAAATAAGAAGTCTGATTTTTTTGTTCTTTTTTGGTGAATGAATGGTGGAGAAGAAAAAGGTATGAGCAATTACTTCTCGTATATAGATATAGATATTTATATAGAAAAGTTGGGTGTCAAGGTAGGGATCAAGTTGAGATTTAGAGAAAACAAGAGAAGGGGATGGTGAGAAGTGAGAAGGGGAAAGAAATTTGTTGACAGTTTTACTACAACACACTTCCCCTTCTCAACTTTGGGCTAATCTGTTGAATAACTGGATTGACGAGTGGGATAATATGAACATTACATCCATCTATCTTCTTTTTTTTAGTCTTGTCTTTTGATGTTGGTGGTGTAACAAATTTCTTAACCGAGGGTAGAAGAAGGAGAGAGAAAAATAGTTGTTTGACCGAGAACAATTGGAAAGTGGTGTAATATAAGTTTATGACAGCAAACCCGACGTCAACACCTGTTCTTATGAGCCCTTGCTCAGTTTCTTTCAAGGATTTGTGACAGAATACATTGTGTGTATGTTTTCATTTTCGCCACAAGTTAGTGCCGAGCTAGACTCGTATTTTTGTTATATAAAAAATGGAGGATTTGTTGTTGTTGATGTTGTTGTTGAGGGTGAAGAAAAAGTGGAAAAGGTTGTGCGTTGCTGACAAATCTGAGGAAAAATGATAGAGAATCACGGGTTTTGGTTGAGGGTTGTAAGGAATAATTGAGTGTTTTTAGAGCGAGGGTGAGCACGTATGTGGATAAACAGAAATTAATCTTGATTTATTTTCCCGCACTCGAATCAAAAGCTCTTGATTCTGTGTTTTGTATGCTTTGCTTGTTGTTGTTTATTTTTATTTTATCTTAAAGCTACCGTGTTGAGAATTTTTCTTTTTTTGAATATTTTTTTTAAGTTTTATTTTAAAAATTTTTTTTTTTCTTCGTAAGAAAAAGGGTTTTTCTTTTTTATAGAAATGTAGATTTATGATAGGGAGTAATTAAGAGAAATGAGTTTTGTCGTCGTTCCAGTTTGGCGCGAAAAATTTGTCGGCTCTATTTTTCATTTTTAAAACTCAAAAAAGTGCTAAAAAGATAAAAATTTACGCAAAAAATAGCGTTATAAACGTTAAAAATCACCTTAAATCGCGTGTTAAAAATTATTTCTGACATTAACTGACACTGAATCACCCTCAAAAAAATTTTTCCCCTTTTCCTCTCATTTTCAACCCACCCTAAAATAATAAAAAATCAAACCAAAAAAATCAAAACCTTTTGAGTGACAGTTACTACGCACTTCGGAGATTCCTATGAACATAAAAATTTCTATCTCACCCCTCATACAACATTTTTGTTTATACTACACCCCCCACCCAAAAAAAAAAAAATATCCATTGTCATCCTCGAAAATTCTCTTTTTATACACTCGTATTATTATATCTATATTTATACGTGGACACGTGTGTAGTAAGAGTGACTGTGTGCTAGGTTTCCAATATCCATAACACATTACATTCTGAGGGACTCTCGCTTCTATTGAAAGTACTCCTCTGGGGAGCCGTCCCTCCTCCCCAACCAGACACGGTTTCCACCCGTGCCTCCATCCTAAGCACTGTATGAAAAAGTCATTTTTCACTTTGAGTTTATCGCCATCCCCCTTGTGGGAGAGCGAGAGAGAGAAGAGTCTCGTCTGGTTGTGCTGGCCGGCCATGGGATAAAAATTGAAATCACATCTATCAAGTACTCGGTGCATTGATATGGCACAGTGTGCAATGGAGCAAAATGAAGAGAGAGAAAAGAGATGACCAGGAGGTTGAGTTTTTTGTAGCGTTGCTCCCAGTTGGTTGGCGAGAAGGAAATAAGCGGAGGTCTCGGCTGGGCGGAATATCGATATAAGTTATACACACATATACTATACGGAAAAACAAACGGCCGTGGCTAAACAGGGATTTCATTCTATTTGAGTCAACGTTGCAGATGGTGGGAGTTAGGTAAAGAAGAGAATGGAAAATATGACCGGGATAAGTTTAACTGTAAAATACTTATTTTTTTTTTTCTTCGGTTTTTTTAAAAATAATAAATTTATAGAAATGTGTTAGTAGCGATGGTGATGATGATGAAGTTTTGTTCGGTAGTTAATTGCCCGGTGGGTAATGTAATGTCGTGTGAGGAGTCTTTTAGGGTTTTAATTTTAAATCGATACATTCTCCAATAATAATGGTTCCCTTACTCCATCTTCACATTGTTTGTTTCAGCAGCAGGCGGACGCGAGCGCGTGGAATAATTAATTAATGAGTCGGATTGAGAAGTGTCTGAAAAGCTTGTTTAAGAAGGAGGAAGAAGGAATTCCAGCGCAAATTAATTTTTTGGCACTTCATCAAAAATCACACTTTAGCTAAGGCGATGGGATGTGAAAAGAAAAGAAGCAAAAATGCTTGCATTCTTTAAAAAAGAAAGAAAAAAAAAAAAAAAATTCAACTAGTTGTTTTTTAATTTTTTTTTCTCGTCGTGGAGTAGAGTATAAAAAGAAATTGAAAGAAAGAGAGATTTCGCCAAGCATGCAATGGAAGAAATAATTTTTGCCGAATCATGACATCTTGACTGATGTACCTGGTCAGCCGAGTGGAACTTGAAGTGACATCCCCTACCTTTCCCCATTTCAAAATCTTTTATTCCCAACTTCCCTCGACACCTTATACCCTATCAAGTTTTCAATTTACGAAATTAAAAAGATTTTTATTTTACAATTTTTGACTCACGTCTCTCTTTTTTTTTTTTTTTTCTTTTTATAGACAATCGATTGATGATGATCGACTGATTAATCGTCGTCTTTGAAGACAAGGTAGGATTATGTTTTTTCGGTTATTTTTTATAGAGGATTAAGGCTTTTGATTCGAGGGATTAATCGTAAGGATGACGGTTATTGATTTGCGGTGGAAATGCGTTTGTGTTTGAGAAAGATTTTCGCGAAGTAGGTTTGGAAATGTTGGATGCGCGTGCACTGATTGGGTTTGCCTCGAGTGTTTCCGACGTTATTATCCGTTATTACGCTTAATCCGGGATGAAATTCAGAAAATTTCACGTCGTAAGGTAAGAAAAGTAAAATCAGAGATTCATCGCTCGTCGTTGTCTCCCCAGACAGATTCAGGAAATGATCCTCGCCACTTATCCCTTTTCCTAATATGGTCATTATCCGTAGCTGAGGGTAAAATGAAATCATGTGTACATGGGCACCAATTGCTTCGTTGATTGGCTGCCAAGGGGTGGACGATATCTCTCGACGGGTGTGACATATTGCTCGATGAGGGGTCGTCTTTTTTTATCAGAGGGTGACCAGTCATCCTCAAATTTTTCTTCCTCTTTTCACGCTGTGAATAATTTGTTTGCTAGTCATCTATGAAATTAATACTTCCTTTGCGGGTAGAAAAAAATGAGTTTAGATTTATTTACTCGTTTTAATTTTGCGCGTGCGCACGAGTTATGCGAAGTTGAAGTCTGCGCGCATGATTTTATCACATACTTCTCTCCAATTCAATTTTCCGACTGAAGTGAGATGAACATTAATTTCATACACTACAATAAACTCCGTCAAGTGATGCGCGTGCGTGTTTTTATGTACGTTGCACGAAACAAATCCGCGTTGTTGATTTTTCTTTTTCTATGTATAAAACGCAACGAAACGTTGAGTTTATAATCATCGTTTATCAATTTTAGTGTTTGAGAGTAAAAGTAGTTGTAGTGATATGAAAAGTGTAAATTGTATTTTCGTTGTAACGAGGCTCGTCGTAATGTTCTTTTTCATGCATGGGCGACAAATTGGTGAGGGAGGAAAAGGGGCTTTTATGAAATTGGATGAGTTTTAATATCATCGACTCAGTGCTCTCACACCGTGAAAGACACCACCAAAGCGAGATGAATATTATGATACAGAGAGCGCTACTAAAACGGGGAGCGAGAATAAAAAAAATAAAAAAATGTAAAGACGAAAAAAAAAATGGAGGGGAAGGTGAACTCTCCATCTATCATTTCACGCGGGAATTAATCCATGTGTGAAAAGTGCAGCGGAGAGCGACCTCGGTATAATAAAAATAAAGTGACAACGATGTTGACGACGCGGTGTTGGGAGAAAATATTTCAAATTTGCGTTCGTTGATTTTTATTCTACCGTGATTTATTTTACGACGGTTATTTTTGTGTTTTTGATGAACTTTAATAAAAATAAATTTGTATTTTTGTGTTCAGTATTTTGGGATCGTGTTATTGGGAAATAACACAGCTATCATCACTTCGAATAAAAACCGCACGTCTGTCGGTCGTTGTAGAGAGAGAAAGAAATGAAGCGAGGAATGTTTATACGAAGAGAAAAAACTTTCATAGCAGTAAAGAGACGAAAAAAAAATATGATCAACGTTTTTCTTGTTCTCTTTTTCCCGTACTCGAGTCGGGGATAGAAATATATAGATATAAAAAAATGGAGGTTGCGACCGTAAAAATTATTAACCAATCATTCTGGGTAAGAAAAAAGGGAGTTGTTATTATATAACATTCCATCCACCCTCTTTCTCCCGTGCTGTAACGCGCGCGCGACGAGTTATGAATGCCCGCCCGCCCACGCACCAACCCTCCGATCATAAAACTATTAGTGAATCAATACGTTTCTCTGATCCGAGACATGAATCAGTGTGAGGGTCAGCGCGTGCAATTTTCCTTCCTTCCTTCCCTCCCTCCCTCGCGTCTCTCGTTTCGTGATCCGTCTGTTCAAATATTGTAGAGGATTGGGTGATGAAAAATAAATAATATCGTGTTTAAAGATGATGATTTTGATTTAGCGCGGTTTTAAGAATGGATTTTTGCTGATATTTCGAGTTGTGTCGTTGAGAGCGGTGCCAAAGTGGGTTTGGGAGGATGGAGAAAGAGAGATGGAGTTGTTTTTGTTTGAAAAGGAAAACGAAGTTTGAAAGATTTTTTCTTTTTTGGGAGTTGGTTTTTCACTTCTGTTTCCTAAGCAATGTAATAACGATTTGTGCGAACAATTCCATTTCTCACCAGCTCATGTTCCAATATATATTTAAAGTCACAGGCGAAGAAGAAGAAAAGAAAAGGAGGAGGGGTACGGGGTATAGCTCGCTAGCTGCTTTTTCTATTTTCACTCCATATACAAAACCGTCGAGCAATATTTTTACATTAAGCTTAACGCTGTATATAAGACGAGGATCCGCTACAACGACATCCGCAAAGTGTTTTTGCCACCGCGTTTTCTACGAGAAGTAGTCGAGACTAGGATGCATTTGACACAACCGTTGCCTATCGATAAATATTCATTTGTCACTCGACTGTGCTCTAGGGAAGAGAAGGGCCTCGTGTACTGGATATTGATATAACTATAGATTCTCTTTCTCCTTTCTTGACTGATGGCAATGGAGCGTTATAAGAGGGTGAAATTGTAGAGTATATACAAGGAGTGGGCCAAAGGGACGGGGTTTTGGAATATATATAAAAGGAGAAAAAAGAAAAAGGAAAAGCAATTCTTTTTGGGAAGAATTGAAAAAAAAGTTTTTGTTGTCGCCGTTGTTGTTGTTGTTGTTGGAAAAGTAGAGAGAGAGAGAGGAAAATAGAAAAAGGTGAGCAATATGGAAAAAGTATTTTTTGGAGTCTTCATTCGTTTTTGGTTCTCTTTACAAGTAATTGGATTTTTCATTGCATTCTAGCAAGTGGATTCTAGAGCGAAGAGATGAGTGTGTTCGGTGGCAAGTATATTGGGGGACGGGGTGGGATGCCAATAATATGTCTGCCGTGAAAGGTGACACCTTGAAGCTATAGAAAGACAACCGGATTCTTTTGCCAAAGTAGATTCCGTGCTATGTTATATAGAGGGGAAAATTTTACCAAACTCTACTACTGCTTGCTCCCTCTATTCAGTGTAACTCGCCAAAACAGATTGGAAGAGATCGAACTCATAAGAGGGAGATCCGATTAAATTTCTCTTCTCTTCTCTTTCTCTCCCCACACACACAACCACCTTCCCCCGATGCTTATTTCACACGAAATCAATACGTGGGATTTTGGGATCCTCGATCAGATGATGAGTTAAAATAGAAGAAATAAAGAGTGTATAAAGAATGAAAAAATAAAAATGGAGGCAAGTGTGCGTGTGTGACCGTGATTCCCGGGTGGGAAGTGTGAATTGTGCGCGGGATGGGAAGGAGAGAGCGAGAGAGAGAGAAGACTCTTGACACTTCTAAGAGGGATGAAATTTTAATCTGTTCGGAAATCTGTTTGGAGTGTGTGCTGGGGCAGATTGCACATTGATTGGGAAGGTGGTAGTGGATGAAGCCACTTATCCTTTCTATATATGAAAGGGTATTAAAGCTTCTCGCGCATTCATTTCATTCGTGTGATTCACGGGATATGTAATTGCATTTTTCAAACTCAAAGTCACATTTTGCGAAGTTTTTAGAGTAGCAGAAGTTTTAAAATATGCGTCAAATTAATGCAAATTTGGCATTTCTCGTTTTTCACTCTCTTTTGAAGATTCTTCAGTTTACTCCACAAAATTCATTTAACTCGCTTTTCTCTCTTTTTTTTTTTTTTTTATCAAAATTTAATCGTCAAACAGCTTTTTTGAAGACGAATGAGAGAAGAGTAAAACTTTTTTTCCCTTTTTTTACAACATCTGATCGGCAAACCGAAACGAAGAGAATGCGATCTTTATCCAACAACCTGTTTGCACCACGTTTACAGCCAATACAGAATAGCCTAGACAATTCCGAGAAAAGTTATAAAACTTGTATTATTTCACTATCGCCCTATGAAACAACTTTTGGGAGTGTAAATTAAAACTTGACCCCAGGGTGGGAACAAATTTTTCTACATCGTGATAATCATGGAGTTTAGTATTAAAAAGTCACTCTTTTTTAAATGAGGATGAGAACCCGGTTTTCCAGTTAAAACTTTTCTCTTTAACAGTTCCTGGAACAATTATGACGATGGCTTCTCCCTCTCTCTTTTTCCTTCTTCTTTACGAATTGGTAACGTGGATTTTTTTTTTTTTTTTTTTTTTTTTTTTTAGTATTTCTCGTGCCTTGACAGGTGAGCAATAAAAGTTATGACCTTCTTTTAATAGCCTTTTTCAGATTTTTTTATTTTATCTTTTTATTTTTTTGTGGTAGTTTCTTGGTTGAGTTCTGTGAAAGAATAAACATCTTTCAATGTATGAGTTTTAATGATGGAGTTTTATTGGTGGCTGTTGTTTGGTCAAAATACTTTAAATTTATTCTCTTTTTTTGTTTTTTATAAGTCTGTGCATTCCTCGTAAAATAATTACTAGTAAAATAGGGGTGTAAATAAAGGGTGGCGGGAAAATGGGTAAGATTTTAAACTTGACAGATGGTGACGGAAATTGTTTTGATTGACAACTTTGTCCAGTGAGTTGATTTTTAAAGTTGAAAATCTTGTTCGGTTTTTGAGAAAAATGTCTATGTCAAAATATTGACATTTCCGGATACCAAAAAGGTAAGTTATAGCTATTTTTCATCTTTTCAGGCTAAAGTTTTAGCCAGTGATGGAACTTTTTAAGACAATCAATGATTTGACAAATGTCCAAACTAATTCGGTGATCGCGACATCCGAAGAGCTTTTACTACGATGTCTGAAATTGAGCCATTAATGGAGAATAGCGAAGTAAACATTATTTAAGTGGTGAAAAAACACCATAAGCTCCATTTTGAGGGGTCATAATGTAGGTGTTTAAAAAATATAAAAAATTTGCTTCTTAGGTTGTTGACACATCGGTGTCAAGGACTGAAAACATTTTTAATTTTGATAGAACTAATTGCAAAACAAATTTCAAAAAGGTCCTTTTGACAGTGGGTATGTTGTATGTAAAACCCATTTTCCACTGTATTATCACATTATATCCGTAGAGCTGGTGCGCATTATTTTATTTGATTTATCTGGAAGGGGAGAAAAACTATGTAAACCTACAAAACATTTTTCATTTTTCCTCTCCCCAAAATGACGCATATTGGGGGGATTTCAAAACCAAATTGGGTGTCACGATGTGGCACCCTCTTTTTTTTTATTTCCCCCTCCCTCCCTTTCGTGAGGGAGAATTATTTTTTTTTAACTTTAATCCTCCCGCGTTGCCTAAAAAAATGAATTGTGATTGGGTAGAGGACTCATTAAAGGTCTTATAAATGTTGCATCCCCTTTTTCTCTTTCACACACACACCTATAAACTCGGTTATTAAGAATGAGGGTAGTAAAATTCCCCAATTGATTTTTTTAAATGCCCTATTGGATCTTTATGACTCTTTTCTTCCCCTCGCGTCCTTTTTTCTCTCTCACACCGAGAGAAATTTTTTTTTGGTGGGTATGAAAGGGGTGATGAAAAAGTGTCCCGCAACGTGTAATTTCGCAATTGAGTGAACGCTCGTTAATATTTGTCAGTGATTTCACGCACTTTTTTACCTCCATTTTTGTGAGGGGAAGAAATTATTATAATACTAAATTAATCCTTTTCGAGAAATTGGAATTTTTTGACGTTTTTCAATTTTCAAGCGGTGAAAAGTTAATTGAAAAACTTTTTGCTAAAAGACTTTTTTGTCGCCGTCGCCGAGGTTTTTAATGCCTGATCAGGTAGAGCGAAGCCTCGTGACCCCCACCCGCAAGTTGAGTGACAAGAGTCGAGATAGCTGTCGGGGGCGGGAGGTTAAAGCGTAAAGCAAGCAAGAAAAGAGTAAATCACCCGCGTTCCTGTGTAGGGGGTCGCCTGGTGGTGGGTGAAACAATTAAAATAAGAATAAAAACTTGGTTGAGTAAACAGTCCCTCGACTTTGTTTTGCGCAGAAAGAAGGACGGAGAAAGAGGTGAGGACCCTCCAGAATGTAGTCAGTTAGTGATGGGTCGTAAATCGTGCGAGTTTTAGTCGGTTGTGTAATTTGGCAGATCATAGAGGGCACTCGGTTTTAGTTGTATTTTTATTTTACGACGACGTGCGTCAGACGTGCTTCTAGTATTGGTCACTCGCCGTCTGTTATTAACGTGAGGAATTACTTATTGAATTACAACCCACCTGTACTCCTTTTTGCTTTTTACCCCTTTGACACCCAGTCATTAAAAAAATAAAACTATTAAGTTAAACCTTTAAATTTTTAAAAGAATTGAGTGAAGTGTTATCGTCGTACTTAGAAATAAACCAACCAGGTGTGACTCACCTTTACGTCGATTTGTTATTTTTGTTATTTGCACAAAAATTTTTATGTTCATTTTTGAGTACGTGATTTAAGTTTGAAAAACATTTTCATCGACACTTTATGACTAGTTCACTTTGAGTATAAAAAGAGAGCGAATGGTTTTTCGGGAGGTATATATTTTTTTCCATCATGTCTCCGGTCATAAAGGGTTTTTAATTACATCGCAAAGGTCACTGTTGACCTTATAAGCTCACGGTTGAATCGTAAATTCCTCGCTAGATGTGCCACTGATATACGGTTATTATTTAAATAAACCCGAGTTGACTTTATGCATTAAATATTTCCGTTTTCCTTTGTCGACTGTCGTAAAATTCGACACGGGATTAAAAATTAGGAATTAAAGAACGACGATTTTTGTCACGTCGCTTGTAAATCTTTTTTGGTTGATTTTGATGTGGCGAATAAAGCATCGACTAATCTCTTTCTCCCCTTCACGTGACGTGTCGGGGTTTGTAAATTAGCTTGTTTATTAATGCCACCTGCAAGTTTTTTGGGTTTTTTTTTTGCGGGTAAATCCGGTGACGTATTAAATTGTCAAATTGACGTGTTTGTTGGTTTTTGAAATTAATGATTATTTTCGTTTTGCAAAACAAGTAAACAAGCGTCAATTAATTAAAGTGGGATAAATTGACGTCTTTATCATTTTGACGTGAATTTTTTCTCAAATTTGGTGG
>JAQIWS010001778.1:0-10167 GCA_034696085.1 Stigmatogaster subterranea | reverse complement strand
GTACTGGCTTTCAGGTGTGTTGATGGATCTTCAATGCACTGTGTCGTATTGAATGTGGTGTTTGATTGTGTGCATTGAGGCATTTTTCTGTTTGAATGAGTAAAAATGTAAAATTAACAATGCTGCATTTCAAAAAATTATTATTAAATTTAACTTAATGTGAGTTACACAATCATCCAAGGTACTTATATTTTTCTCCGTAGCAAGTTCTTCTCGAAGTTTAGGCGACGTTAAACTTCCATTACTCTATCTCTCTTCCACGTTTTAAATTTTGTGGAACAGTTTTGTACAAGAGTAAAATTATATTTAATGTATGGTAATTTTTTGCTTGGGTTTTGTAATAATTTAAGTATTGCTTATTTATGTTTATTTTACTTTGAAACGACTTTTAGTGATTGCATCAATCAGTTTAAGGCGTTTCCCGATTTGCTTTATATAGTTTTATTATCAGAGGGCATTGTGTCAACTGTCAATTTCTGTGCGTGCTGTTCTTTGCAATGAAATTCACTCTGGAGTTCAAAACAATTTAACTATTTATAGAATGTTCAGTAGCAATCTATGTGACATGTGTTCATTGTCGTTATCTTTTTGAAAAATTCTTTACTTGTTACTAATTACTGACTTGTATGAAATTCAATTTAAATTTGTATTGAAATTACGTTTTTGCAATGTTATATACATTTACTTATTTCACTAATCATGTTTAAAATTCGTGGTTTCGTGAATTTTTCCGCAGATTATTTCGGACACGAAATCTTTACAACAAAATCAGATCTATTTGAATCACTATAGAGTCAACGAATTTTTACAATCCAATTTTAAGTATCCGTTCTAAATCTTCTAATGCACTGTCGACTTATCTGAAAAAAGATCTGTGAATTTTCGAATGTACAAAACTGCTATTTTTGGCTGTTAGGTTTTATGTCTTGGAGTTGCGTTTGTGGAAAAAATTAGTAAATCTATAATAAAGGTGTAAGATAATGCAAATACTGCGTTCTTTTTTGCTACAAAATTTGGTGTACGATTCGATAGATTTAGATGTAACAATGGTCAATGCTCAAAATGACAGGTCTATTGTATTTATCGAAATGGCAAATGTAATAACAAAAATGAAAGTTGTGAAGAAATCAATACAATACAGCAAAAATTATTAATTAATTTTATATATATAGTATATTAATTTCATGATTGGATACTATAAGTAACATAGGTATACTGTAATGTGTCATAAATTTCAAACTGCAAGAATTGGATTGCAGTTATGCACAGGTAATGAATTTGTTACATAAAATGATCGTTGTGCAAATGTTCAGCGTCGTATTATTCTCGTTTAAAAAAAACCACGCGAATTTTCCAAAATTTTAAGCACATTTTTAATATTTCAATACAGTGGATTAATTATCTACTTAATAAAAATTTAGTGTAATTTTTACGACCGTGTATTACTGCAAAAAATATTTCAAAATTTTTGTTAAATTTAAAACAATTAAAAAGTAAAGTTTCAGAATTATATTTTTAATCGAACTTAAAACCTTTAGTAATTAGTTCACAGGATATAAACGCTAACTGCTACCGTTCCTTTGAAATCCGGAATTTTTTCTGTTAGGTGGTTTCTTACAAGATTAATTGCTCTTTTCTCTGTCAGTTGGAACCACTTGTTTGTTTTTTGGTGAATAATTATTTGGCGAAGTTATTTCAAAAAAAATTTATCAAATCTTATTATAACCTGGTTAATGGGAATTTTATCACAAATTGTTGTTTGAATGCGTACATTTTCGTTCACATTTAAATGCGTGGTATTTTCAAATAATTCAGATTTTATTGTTAATTTCGCACCAAATTTTTACACTGGATAAATCATTGCAGTTTAAAAATCAAAATTCAGCTGGTGCCACGAGTTGAATCTTGATTTTGCAATGACGTTCACTTGTAGTATAATAAATTGTTTATTACTGCATATCAAAATTGTACATTTCTGCATATCGTTTGGCAGTTTAACACGGCGCATCTCTAAGCAGACGACAACAATTAAGCCGCCATTGCGCGTTGTCATGAAAAAAGAATCATGTTTCATCTGCCGCAAACCCAACAAAGATTGTACAACGCGGGATTAGTTGTCACGTTTAGAATCGCGCGTAATTTCCGCACGCGTCAATGTTCCAAGAATTCATCTCTCATTCATTACTGTGTATTTTCGTTTACTCTTAAACTGCGCTTTTCCGTAATTCCACTCGCTACGAACTTGTTTTTGCTTTTATCGTGATGCCTCACACGAACTGTAAACAGGTTACACGTTTGAATTCGTTTTATTTTTCTTGTGGATCTTTGCACATTTATTACGAGTAGTTCAGCAACTAAATGGTTGAAATTAGTTAAATTAGTTGAAATGTTAAAATAACTGCTCGAAATTTTATACGGAGAAAAAATGTTCCGCATTATATCTTAAAACAAAATTTTGAATGTCCTACTTTAGTTTGTAAATAATTTTTTCATATTTTGTACAGTCGTGAGTTATGATGTCTTAAATTTGTCATTTTAGAGCTTCTGTTGAAGGTTTACTTATACTATTATGCTGGGCCTGATTTTCGAAAGTGTCGTAAAATTTAAGACTTTAGTGCTAACGATGTCGTACAATCAGGGCCAGCTATGTTCTAATAATATGCAAGTACTGTTTACACTGGAAATAATAAGTTAAGTAGGTTTACAGTGTAAACGTTGATGTTGTGTGATTTTTGTTACGTTACTGATAAAAATTTAAAATTTATAGGAATAGCGACTCCCGTAGTTAGCAAATTCACTATTTTGGTATAGTTTGTGGGTTAATTTACAAATAGTGAGTAGTAATTATGGTCGCAAGGAGTATTTTTAACATTACTCAAAATGGGAAATATGCTAGGAATAAAAAAATTTACCGTACTTTCAAGACAATTTTTTTTATACAAAATTACCGTAGCTTAATCCAGTTTTCTGCGGGTGTTATATTTTGTTGCTGGGCATTAGTAACAGCTCAAAAGTGGACTGAGATTTACATAATTTTTTGTTGTACGTAGTACTAAAATTTTTTAATTCTACAAGTTCAGACTAAAGTTGGATTGGAGAATAATACACCGTAATAAGCAATTAGATTTTAAAGTTGGAAAGCTTCATTTCGCTGAGAATAAATGATCGCAAAAAAATTAATATTTTGGCGAGTCATTTATTCTGCGCGAAATTTATCTTTGTACTGGTTATGGTTCTTGACGATCTTTTATTAATTTGTAAAATTCATTTTTCACGAAATTTAATTCAGAGAATATTCATTGTTGCATTGCTGTGTAACCGTAATAGTGGACGTGTCGGACCAATTTTTTTTCTTCGGGTTTCACTATCCGGTTACAAAATCATTGCTAGAAGGTTGCATCAGCGAAAATTACTGAATTTTTGAATATATTTGTCATAAAACCTTAATTAGTTGACAAAACTTGTGCCTCATTATTTAGTATTTCTTTTTTGATGTTCATTTTATGTAAAAATTGATTGAAATTTAATATTTAAATTTAAATTTGAAACTACATGTACATGATAACTGTGTTAAATACCGTTTATTTCTGTTTCAGTTCATTTCAATATACTGTTCTACTCACGGTAGACATTTTATTTGTATTTTTTCATCGTTCATTGAGTCATTTTATTGCAAAAAGGATTAACTTTACTTCCGAAATTTCAAAATGACAAATTTGGAATTTTCAGTGGTATTGCTTTGTTCTATACTTTGCCATAAAATTCAGATTTACAAAGAGAAAATGTTCTGTCAAATTAAGCAGTCATTTGTTGTTGACTGTACATAACATTTGTGGCTAAACTTTGCCATCTACGCCAGATTTTTCTATAGCTAGAAATTTTTTAAATCTGTAACTCTAGATCAAATCTACTTCCACGAAAATGTTCCATTTATTACTACACGTGACAATAATTTTACCCCCGTCGATCCAGAATTGTGGTCAACTTTTAATTTTGTTAAGCGTTAGTCGGATAATGACGCGATTTCAAGATTACGCATTCAAATTTATTATTTATGTAGTTTATTCTCATGAAATTATAAGGCACGGAAATGTTATGGGCAACTGCTTATTCCATATTTTTCTGTGTACTTAACTTTTGTCATTCAAGAATAGAAAAAATTTGCTTGTAATTTGTGTGGTTATTGGAATCTATCCAAAAATTAGACAATTTGTATTAATTTTGGTGTACTTAGTTTAGTACAAGGAGTAAAGTAATAATTTTTAATTTATATGTGCGGTTATGTATTGACATGAAATTTAAGAAAATCTTTTTAAACTTATGACATTGCATATACGGAAATTTGCAATGAATGAGGTTATTGCTATTTGGGTGCAGTATTTGTGAGATTTGGAATTGAATTTTGGTTTAAGATTAACAGTCAACAGCGCAACTACTGAGTACACTGACTGGGTGCTATATTTTTGCACACAAATTCGACTTACGCACGGTGTTATATTTATACCTGGAAATACCAATTCGGTTGTGAAATGTTATTACATAACTTATATTTGAAAATGTAGCGGTCATACCATTTTATAGTTGGTTAATGTAGTTTGGTTAAAATATGTACTCCGTAATGTATTAATGAAAATAATTTACATAATGGTTTCGTTTAAGAACTGTGCTTAATCGTTGTTAAATACTTAAACAAACACGATTTTTTGCAACGTGTTTAATCTTGTTGTTTTCCAAATTAGAGTATGTCGAATTTGCACAAATTTAAAAATTTTTACAGTTTGAAAACAGTGAAAAGTCGGTCTATTTTTCAATTTTATATATTTTTGTAAATTACCGTTCCCATTTTAAAACAGTGTAGAATTTGTGTAGAAAAGTACAAGTGCTGGTTACTATTTAATAATATTTCTCTTTACTGAAACATTTGATAACTGCGAGTTGCAAACAAAAAAAAGAACGAATACGCATCATGAGTTTTTACTTAAATGGTCGCCACTATCCTTTATAGTTTGAAAACTCACTTTTATAAGCTTAAGTTTTTGATTCTACGATGGTCGAAATTATTTATTACTGTGTAACGTTTTTGTTTTTCATGTTGCACTGAACAAATAATGGAAGCGTAATTTGAATTGTCATACCAGCAATTGCTATACTTAAAAATTTGCAATTTTTTTCACTTAGATGCAAGAAGGTATAGGTATAGCCCCGTAAGAATCTTCCGTTAATTAGATAAATTTCTAGTCAAAGATAAAATAGCAAACTGTTTTTGCAGTGATAATTGTTGTTCAATTATTTGATAAATCTTATCTGACATGTCAATATTTCATTTAAGTGTTATTAAAATTTAACAAAAATATTGATGTTTCAAAATTGTTGATTATGTACTTACTGAGTTTCAACGTACCTTGTGAATCAATATAATCATAGCAGATATTTTGTAAAATTGTAAATACCGTAGTATGATATCAATTTTACTATTATTGAAACAACAGGTATAAAAACCGAACTTTGCATTCTTATTATACAAATAGCAATTGTTGCTTTTAAAATTGTTGTGGCAATGATTTAGTGAAATTAATGAGCAGTTTGTTAAAATGTTAATACCGCATTTGTAAATCTCGCTCGGACGTTATCGAAATTTTTTCCGTTATCCATTTCAAACAAATGGAAATTAGCGGTTTTTTCACGCTTTGTTAAAATACTACTGCCGTAACATAAATTTCGACTGGTTTGATTAACCATCGTGAAAACTGGTTGTAAATTTATGGTGTCATGAATTTTTTCGCAGATTATTTCTACAGCAAAATCAGAATGATGCAATTTTAAGTTCGGTGTGTGAATTTTCGAATGTATAAAACTGCTATTTTTGTTTGATATGTTTTGTCTTGGGGTTGCGTTTGGAAAAAATTAGTAATTATTAAGGTGTAAGGAAAATGTAAGATAGTTCAAATATTGCGTTATTTTTTGCTACAAAATTTGGTGTACGATTCGTTCGATGTAAAAATGGTTCACGTGGAATATTGAATGAAGTCTATTGTATTTATCGAAATGGTAATTGTAATTTATTATGCACTAAGTAATATCTTGGTTCAAATAACCATGTTCATATTGACAACTTTCTAAACTTTATGTAGAGCGTGGTGTGTGCAAAATATAAGTCAATGCGTGTAATCTTCCTATTCATGCTGATTTAATTTGTTGCAAGTTTATAGTCATCAAGTTTTGATGTATGGATTTCACCGAAACTTTGATTTTTGTTACTGAGTATATATAATGACATGATTGTTTACCAAAAGTAATAAAGATACTGTATAATGTGTCATAAATTTCAAACGGTAAGAAGTGAGTCGTAACTATTGATCCTCTAAATCTGAATCGTTGTCGTCGTTGAAATGAAATTGTTTCTTTGAATATTGTCGTCTTTGTATGCAAATTTGACTTAAAATTACTCAATTTTGTTACAACACATTTGAAAAATGATTTTCCCCCGTTTGACTATCAACTGTTTTTAGTTCATTGTGTTCTATTGTAACGGAACCTTTATTTTCGGTGCTCACGGTATTTTCTGCAGCATTGAATTTTATTGCCGAGGTCAGAAGTAAATTGCGTTGTTATTTCTTGTAAAGAAAATTTAGTTTTATAATTGTGAATACTGTAATATAATACCCGACAATCCAGTTCTCGGGGGTTTTTTCCGAAATTATTTGAAAATGCAAATATTGCGTTCTTTTTTGCTACAAGATTTGGTGGTCGATTTTGTAAATGTAAAAATGGTTCTCGCGGAATATTGAATACTGCTCAAAATGACACACAGGTTTATTGTATTTATCGAAATGGCGATGGTAATTTATAGTTCACTTCTTAATTATAATTGTATTTTATTCTTGCATGAAATTAATTTGTTAATACCTTATTGACAATTTTCTAAACTTTCTCCGTTCGCAGAGGATCGATGTGGTAACAAAAATTTCCAATATGTTAGTGGTTACAACTTGAAAAATTTTGTTTTGTTCTGATTGAAATATGGACTGAGGTATTACAAATTTTACTTCGTTGAAGCGATATCAATTGAGTGATAAGTTACAATTTTGAATACTGTACGGTTTTTTCAATGTCATTTGCATTCTTAGTTTTTCCTGTTACTTATCAATTTCAAGAAAATTTTAACAATTGTAACTGAATCGTTACTTTACTTACGGTGCTCACGGTGGTGGCGGCCATTGGAATTGGATGGGAACTCTTCTCTGCTGTGGTGGACAAACTACCATCTTTTTGAGGAGAATGTAATGTTTCAAATTACGTGTCACAAAAATGAATTAATTTTTAAAATTGGAAATTGATGTCGACTTGAGTTCGCCGCAGATATCCTACGTTGATTTGATTGGCGAAGATTAATTTCGCCAAATTTATTACGTATTAATAATTTTTCAAGTTAAAAAAAAAGAAATTTGCACGCAATCCAAGTTTTATTGATGGTGGTACTTCTTTATGAATTGGTGACTGTCAAATCTACGCACTGTAGATATCTGCGCAAAATTAAGCAACGTTAAATTATAAGTCTGCATTTTAAATTATTGACAAATATTAAATTTAACTTTATTGTAACAACAAATTACCGTGCTTTTTTACAGGAAACTCTTCTTTGTTTTCTGGTATTTCATATTTGTTTCATTTTCATTTATAAATTGTTGAAAGCTACTCCAGTTTGAATGTCTCTTCATTAGTGTTGTTTTATTTAAGGAAAGGTTTTGCGAATTTGCACCAAAAAACACTAAATTAGCACCAAGAACAAGCGGGACTCAGTTTGTTTTTGTTGCAGAATTGGGTTGACGATTCTTTGGAGTTTAAAAATGATTAACGGCGAATATTTTTAATATTGATCAAAATGAGCGATGGATCTCTACCGGCAAATAGCCTAATGGCAGATGTAATACTGTGTAATATGGGTATCAATACTTAAAAATGTAGATTACTCTTGTATGAAATTAATTTATTATACGGAAATTAATGATAATATTGACAAGAATTTTCGTAGTTTTCTCGAAATTTTTTTCTTGGTGACTTATCCAAGGGAGTTAACTAGAGTATAACATAAATTTTGTGAATTTAATGTTCTTTATTCGTACGATTTGTTAATTTGTTACAATGTTGTGATTGCAATTTGTTCGCATATTATTTGACCAAGATTTTATCAGTCTGTTCTGTTTTCACAGGCTTTATTTTGATGAACGTGCAAAACGTAAATTTAGCGCTCATCTGTATAAAAAAATATTTGCGTTATTCTGGTCGAAATGCAGACTGAACTTTATTCTTGATTTGTTATTGAATTGACATTTTTGTGTTGGTAACATTCCGTCAAACTTGCGCAGGCGAAAATATTCAAATGTATGATTAAATTTTTCTCCTGTGTGTTTACTGTTTAGTCACTGACTTTTGGATCTTAGAATTTTACACCATACTGCAATTATCAAAATTTAAGAAATTTTTAGCGACGTCGTTCCGTACCTCCTTAAAATTATTTTAAGTTTCTGAATAAATTAAGTTAATTTATTTTCAACATTTTTTCCAGTAAAATTATTTATTGTTCAAAATAAACATTGATATGTTGGGTTGTTGGATATTTAAGTTGGTCGCGTTTCACTAAAGGACCAAGAATTTTGTAATTTTTTTGGCAAACATTTTGAATTTTATTTGCATAATTCGAAAGGTTGTATTAATAATTCATGTGTATTTTCAAAATTTGAAAATTTTTGGTACAGTTGTAAAAATGTAAAAATTAGTTTCAATTTGAAAACCAACTCAACTCGATCATTACGTAGAGAACTTTTGTTTTGTTCTGATCGAAATGAGGACTAAAATACTGGAAATTTTAATTCCTTGACGCAATATCCGTTGAGATTACGTTTATAATTTTGAGTACAAGGTTTATTGAAAATAAATTTAACGTATACTTAATTAACTAAAGTTTCTCTTTATTTATTACTGATTGTAATTATTGATCCCGTGCTTTCCTCTTCTACGTTGTCTTCGTCTGCGTTGAAATGAAATTTTTTCTGTGAATGTTTTATTCTTATGAGTTGTCAAATGTTTATATATTATTAAATATAAAATCAGTATCATAATTTTTTGTAATGTAAACCACTGAACAGAACTAAGTAGCAAATGAAACGATTACTGAAATAATCGCACTTAGTTTGTTTATAGTTGTCGATACAAAATAATTTTGCGTAAAATTAAGTGTCAATTTTTACCAACACAATTTTTTATTACTGTTTTTTACAATTTTTTCCCGTTCATTTGATTTCACCATTTTGTTTGTCGAATTTACACATTTATTACTTATTCGTGATAAGAACAACCAAAGATGATCACTTATATGTCACCGTTCGTTAAATGTCTTACTTGAATGGTCGCGTGTCACCAACAGACGAATAATTTATAAAACAGTAAAAATTTGGTTTGCAGACAATTCTTCACCCCACAGTTAACACCTACAGCAGTAATAAGTTTATTTGATCAGTAGCTAACGATATTCAATGTCGAAGTCATTTTACAATTTTCTACAGAAAAAAACCATTGTAATCTAAAAATTTAAAAATTTTATATTCCTTTGAACTACAGTACTCTGTAGTAAATTGTGAACGATATAATCAAGTCAGTTTTTTCCGGCAAGGATTACAAACGTGAATTTGTAATTTTCTATTTCAATTCAAAAATTGTCAAATAAATTTCCTCAATTTTATATGTTAAATTTATGGTCTTTTGCGCGGGAATTTTGGTTCGAAACTGTGAGTGGACAGGTATTGTATAAAAATTTGAAAACTGGAGTAAATTCAGTATAAAGAAACGATAAGTATTCAGTTTTCAAATTTGTTTGTTTTGATATTGTAAATATATTTTTTAACGGTTTGCTAATTTGAATGTTAAATTATCAGATCAAACTGTTACAAAATGCTCTTCTCAGGTTGAGCAATACAGGTTTGCTTTTTTCACTCTAAAAACCAACATCAACAAATTTTTTCGAGTCCTCTAGGATATAAGTAGTTTGAATAACAAGGATAATAATCCAGATTTTAACCGTTACAAATAAATCTAATATACGATTCTTGATTTTCTTTCATATATTCCACTGGTTGGAGTTACGTTACATAATTTTGGCATATTGTGCGA
>JAQIWS010001777.1:0-10174 GCA_034696085.1 Stigmatogaster subterranea | reverse complement strand
TTATTAGCTAATAATAATGATATTAAATATGTACACCCGGGTATAAATTTTAAATAAATCACTGTTTAATTTTTTTATTTTGTACAATTTTAAAGATTATTTTAAACTTTTAAGTGAAAACGTGTTGACGTCAGCGAATTTTGATTCTAACTTTGAGTCTGCATTGCCAACTTACCTTTTAAAATATTGCGTAGTTTGGTTTTTCAGAACCAATGGCACTTAAAAATTGCATTTTGATAACATTGGCTTCGAACAAAATGGATTGCTATCATTTTGCAATATCACAAGAAAATAATTGCAAGTAAAACATAATTTAAATTAATACATTCACGAATCGTGAAAGAATTAATTCTGTACTCAGGTGTGCAGTGAAACCAGATACAAACAATTAAGTACAAGCAGAAGTAAATAAACCAGGTTTATTTACTTCTGGTACAAGTGATGCAGAAACTTGTTTACTCATTGCCTTCTTTAACAAATTTAAAATTAAAGTATCATGCAAAAACGTAAATTTGTTATACCGCACGACTGCGTTGAGTGCGTTCGAGTAAAATATTCTTGATTTCATTAGTAACTGGAAAATTGTCATTTAAGGAAATACCAGTGAGACTACCTAAATTTGAACCAATGTCACAAAAGAGTTTTTCAATGGGAAAAGAGAATTGATGTCGTAAAATCTCCGAAAATTGTGTTTCTTGGCGGTAATTAATTCGACTATAACCGACAACCGGAAGTATATCTGTATGAGTGAATGTGTATGTGGTTTCATTGCACTTAGATCTGCATGAACAATCACGGAATGGGTCAGTACTCATAATAGTTTCAAAATAATCATCCACAATTTGTTTTTCACTGAACGTGGATTTACACATTGGCAAATTAGGTATTTTCATGACCGGTAAACTAAAAGTAGTAAAATATTAAAGATACAAATTGGTTTGAAATTATAGTGAAATGTTGTTACTACCTGCACGAAACATTTTTCCCAGCTAACTTTGAAGCGAAGCACTTTTGGGCGCAAGTATTCGTTGTGTTTTTGGATGTACTGTACATGGATTTTCTCGAGTGTTTATTCTGAGTATCTGTAATTAAATAATTACAAGGATAATTCAAATCATCGGTTAAATAAACCTACCATTTGTCGTCTATATTTCACCGTATTAATGTAACCGCAATACAATATAAAATACGTCTTTAAATCAAAAACGTATCCTCTTGGAGTAACAATATTCTACAATTTTCAAAAGATTGCAAAAATTATAGCATTGCAATAGCGAAATCTAACGTTCAGGTTATATACTGCAGTTACCGCGTAGTTGCACGAGATGTGTGAAGTGAAGAATGCATGTAGCTACAAACATACAAATTATTCGTCTCATAAATAACTACACGAAATTATTTCGTGTACGTAATTTAATTTCTTACTTTGTTCTTGAGGCATTTGAATGCAATTGTAAAAATTGCTCCAGAATGATTCCGAGTAGGTTTTACCCTAGAAGAGAAAAATAATTTGATACAACAAGAGTCATGCGTTAGTTACAAAGGTAATCCAAATCTATTTTATACGTGGTCTTACATTTGTATACTCTGAATCGTTTAGAGCTGTTGCCCACAATTCAGCAACACGACTGGTGAAGTTTGAATATATAAATAAATGTCGAAGATTAATTCTGATACCAGAAATTAAAAAATAAAATCGATTAGAAATTACTAATGTCTATTACAATTTCAAACAAGATTACGTGAAGATTACATTCTATTTATTCCACAACTTCATTTATTATTCCGCTACAAAGCATATTTTTCCCACACCAAATGATTAATATTTTTAGGAACAAAGATAAATATTAACACAACATAATGTCGAAATTAAGTACACAACTAGACAGGTATTAAACAATATTTACAGCATTCAAACATACAAAACTCAAATTGAATTTACGAAATTAACTTCACGGGTCTTCCAATCACGATACACACACTCAGTCTTATCGCCAAAAGCTCTTTTCCAATATTTCACCGAAAACAATTCATCAATAATTTTACGCGGAAATCCACCGATGCATAAAACCGTTTGCCCGTCCGAATCACAGAAGTTACCAAAGTAATGTTTACTACTCACTAGTCCTTTAATGCAAATTACTTTTAACTGATAGCCAGTAAACGATTTCAGGCAAACGGGAATTTCAACAATTATCGATCTTTCATCGTTGGAATTATAACTCTCCTTTACGACGCAGATTTTGAAAACTTCTCCATTTAAATCGAAAACCGAGCATTCAATCTGAACTTCGAGATTGACATCAGGCAACACAGAGAATTCAAAGGTCGACAAAACGAGGTTACTCGAGAACGCTAAAATCACCGAACAACAATTACAAGTATTACGTTCAGTTTCGTCGTTCGATTTTTTTCCTAAAAAAAAAGTTAGACCCAGTTGCAATTCACGAGGTGTTCTTAATAAATAATTATCCCAAGATGGTAACAAACATTGATTTTCCAACTTCTTTTCTCGTAACAACCATTCTCCATCTTCTGATTGTAATATTTGTAATTTTATGGGTCCGTTTGTCAATTCAAATGTCGACATTAACAGATATCTTATTTTATAGACGACGTCACCTAAAACTGATATTAAATTCAAAGGTTCAACACTCAGTCCTTGGCGACAACATTCCATCTTAGCCCAACGCAAAACGCAATTGAAAACAAGCAAATTTTAAATTGTCCATTGAATACTTTTCAGCCGCGTACAGAATGTTGGGGTATTCTGACGTTGGTTGTTGGATTAGTTTTCTGGTATATGCGAAACTGTAAAAACAAAACTAATTTCAGTTGTTGTTAAAAGTTGAATAAACATTTAATACGCACCATAACAGTGCGTTGAATGCTGAAGACGTGACATCAATTATTTTGATTTCTCCACGTTTACCTTCCGAGAAATTATCGTTTTGTAATATTTTCTCGAACACAGGACTCACGAAAGTCACGACGCACTTGTGCGCTGCAAACAGAACTGGACGTTTGAGTTCATTGGGTCCACCAACGTAGAAAACGATGTCACTTAGGTAAAAATCCATTTTCCTGTAAAATTTTTACGAAAATAATGTTAAAAATGTAAATACCAATTATATCGACAAATTTGGTTACCTATCTACGCTCTTTTTTTTATGTCAAAAGGTTTTTAGATCACACGGCAAAACGAACGAGTTCAGTCGACTGCTCTTATGACCACGATAGCAGCCATCTTTGCTATTACGTAACACCCATAATCCCTTGCACCAATGAAAACAGTAGGGAGTTTTAGAAGAGTTGGCTTGCCCACAAAGCAGGGCAGCAATTGGGTGTTTGGCTTCGCTGCAGGATAACACTTCACTCTCGGTTTTTAGTCGGAAAATCGAAAGTCGGGCAAAATCTCTTTTTTGAAACGAATAAAAAAATTGTTTAGAAATTACTACAATCCGTTGTACTTTATATTAGTTAAATCAAAGTTTGATCGATTAAATTAATTTTTTTAGCAAGCAAGCAACGCAAAATATACCCTCACAATATGTTTGCAATGGCGTTGCTAAGGCACAGCACATTGAATATATGTAAATACACAACTAATCTTTCTATAAATACTTAATTTTATGAAAATTGTTAATAAGTTTAGAATTATTGATTAACTCGTGTTATCAAAGAGATTTTTGAAAAAAAAAATTCTCTTCACACTTCTCTTTGCCAGTTACACAAGGTGCTGTGAGCGTGCACCAGATGGTGTGAGCATAGTGATATCAAGCGTTAGTAAATATTAATAATTTCACCAAAATTACCAAAAAATTTCACAAAACAACCTAAAAATTGCGCCCAAAAATCTACAAAATTTCACCAAAATTTTATAAAAATTGCACAAAACAACCCAAAAATTTTCACTAAAATTTCCCAAAAATTGCACAAAACCCAAAAATTTCACCAAGATTTCACCTAGATTTTGCCAAGATTTTGTCAAAATTTCAAAAAAATTGCACAAAAAAACCTAAAAAATTCTACCAAAATTACACAAAATTTGTAAAAAAATTACCAAAAAATTCCACCAACATTACTCAAAAATTACCCCAAAAATTCAGTACTGCACTGGGAGAAATTCAATAGTGCCCATAGAGAAATTTAAACATTGTCAAAAGTTGAAGAAAAATCGGTAAAAAAC
The DNA here is from genome assembly GCA_034696085.1 of Stigmatogaster subterranea. Taxonomy (NCBI): domain Eukaryota; kingdom Metazoa; phylum Arthropoda; class Chilopoda; order Geophilomorpha; family Himantariidae; genus Stigmatogaster; species Stigmatogaster subterranea. Next base: position 5,985 of record JAQIWS010001777.1, on the reverse strand, counting down.
TTCTCCAAACTTTCCAAAATTTCACAAAAATTGCACAAAACAACCCCAAAATTGCACCCATTTAGAAAGATATATTGTCTTTTTACACATATTCAACGAGATTTTTACATAAATATTTTCTCTGCACACTTCTCTTTGCCTGTTCACAAGATGCTGTGAGCGTGCACAAGATGCTGTGAGGAACCACAAGATGCTATGAGCGTTACACAAGATGCTGTGAGTCAAACACAAGATGATGTGAGCGTGCACAAGATGCTGTGAGGAACCACAAGATGCTGTGAGGAACCACAAGATGCTATGAGCGTTACACAAGATGGTGTGAGTCAAACACAAGATACTATGAGTCAAACACAAGATGCTGTGAGCGTTACACAAGATGCTGTGAGTCAAACACAAGATGCTGTGCACTTTACACAAGATGCTGTGAGTCAAACACAAGATGCTGTGAGTCAAACACAAGATGCTGTGAGCGTGCACCACATGCTGTGAGCATAGTAATATCAAGCGTTAGTCAATATTAATTGAACATTGTATAATTATCACACAATTAGGCACTTTTTAGATAAATAAATTGTCTTTTTTATTGAGACGGACCAAGACAGATGTTAACAATTTACAACTGAAAGAAAAATTACACCGTTAAGTTATTAAATTTTCGGAAAAAATTATCTTAAAAAGGTGCACTTTTACAACATAAATCCAGTACTTAATCTACGTGCTCAAGATTACTAAATCAAGAATTTCGCAATTTAATGGAATCATAGTTACGTTTAAAAAATGCTACTCAGAAATACGTATCTCAATTTCGCACAAAAATTAAATAAACAACCCAAAATAAAAGTGACTAAATCAGCATTAAAGTAAAATACTTTCCAATAATTTTGCACACAAAACAACGTGTAACATCAGTTAATTACTAATATTGGAAAACTTATTTACTAATTATTTCTTTCATCCCAAAAAAACTCGATTTGTTTGTTGAGTTTCTAGTGCGAGCAGTGCCAATATAAAAACCATTTTCACCAACATTTATTAGCCCCGTTCAATTTCCTTAAGCTAAGATGATTTTGGCAGTTTTTTGACGTTACTATTGCTTTTAGCAGTATAGTAAGTCAAATAAGTCACTCTTGCCAAAGTCATTTTAAACGCGGCTATTAACTCTTTCGTCACAACATGTAAAGAATAATAATCAATGTATCAATGGTTACTACTACGTTACGGAAATGAATGATTATTGAGAAATATCGACATTTAATCACTTTTACCTATCATCCACTTTATCACTAAAGTGATTCAGTGATAATTCAGAAAATAAATTAATGTTCATATTACGGTTCAGTAATTTACGTGTATTTACTGTATAACTAACAAATAGTGATTACAAAAATTGAATGAGCACGTTTCATCACGGGGCCACAAAATTATACAAAAGTACGGTATCCAAAATTTAATAATAAAGTTAAAAAATAAGTTGCAGATACTGCCATTTTTGCAAAATAGTGTTGAGCATTAAACTGTAACTTTACTATACTAATCCTGGAGTGATGAAATTTACATTCCATTATTAAGGTATTACAGTACAGTCTCACTAATTTGACTAAGAAACCGAATGACATGTAAAATAAAATTCCGAGTTACAAAAAATGACAGGTTATCAAGTATACACAGTAGATTTCAGAAAGACAGACGGTGTAGGCTAACCACAATTTAACAACTCTGCTGTGTGGTATAAAATCATTCAACCATTACTCACGATTCATATTTGCACTCAAATATTAGTAACATTTCATAAAGGCATAATTAATTGCAATTATGTTTTAAATTCAATGCATAAAACAAGTGAATTGCTAAGTAAATTTAAAAATAAAAAAATTATTTGCCATTAATCTCAATGAACAACATTTACATTCAAACCAAAGCATTTTTTCTTGCTTCAAGGATAAATCTGATTTCCATCTGAATAGGCTCTACAAAATGACGCTGAATGGAAAAAAATCAATTAAAAATTTTTTTAAACGGTTTTTAAGTAACATTCCAAATTCAAGCTTAACAATATAAAAAATTCTTACTCTAAATTTTAATTGTAACAACTTAATAAACAAGAAATAATTTAGTAAATTGTAAATACGTAATCTTAAATTAAATGGTTTTTACGGGAGTACAGTATAGACAAATTTTTTTAAATCCGAACAAATTGAAAATAATTCACAAAGAAATCGGTTAAAACTGAATTATGTACCAAAACTAAAAATTAGGTGAATTCGTAATGATAATAACTCAATTGCTGTTAGCACCCTTTTAAGATGTTATAATAATTTGTTGACTAACTGTATTAAGCCGACTACAAACATTAATACCCAATTAACTATTACTACAGTAGTAAAACCACAAGAAGAAAAATTGAGGGCATTAACTTAAAACAACTTTGCAAAACAATACAGAGTACATACTTTGATAACTTTAATAATGCTAGCGAGGGACGGTTACGACAAGATTAATACATAAAACGAGTAAACGTGATACTTTGCAATTCAGCTCCATCATAACATGAAACATTTTCTGTAAGAAATTCTTTGGATACTCTTAAGGCTATTTGCAAAAATTTTGTTCAATTTTGGAAAATTTAAGACATACAGAATTCAACTTATTAAAATATTTCAGTATTCTTACCGCATGAACATTCAAAATTACGTAAAATTTTAAATGTTAGTTGTAATAACATATTACCAGAAATACTATCTGGCGCACATTGTTTTGCAAATGATTGGTTTATAATTACATAAAGGAAAATTCCAATTTTGTCAAAAGCTAACTTAACCACTGTCGCACGGAATATTACTTTATACAAATTTACTTATATCTTTTAAAGAACTGGGTTTGCAGACCACTTTACTCAATTACATTACATTGGAGCAGAAAATATTTCTGTCGAGTCGTGCAGGAAAAACAATGACGTAACCAGAACCTGGTTTCAAAGTGAATTTTAAAATAGAGCTAAGTATTTCGCAATTTAATGAAACCATAGTTATGTTTAAAAAATGCTACTGAAAATTAAAAACGTGTCTCAATTTTGCCTAGAAATTAAATAAATAACCAAAAATAAAAATGACTAAACCAGCTTCGAAGTAAAATAGTTTCCAATAATTTTGCACACAAAATAACTTGTAACATTAGTTAATTACTAATGTTGGAAAACTAATTTACTAATTATTTCTCTCTACATTCTTTTATATACAAAATATAGAACATCGCAGAAAAACTCGAATAGAACGTGATACGCAAGGTTGTATACTGATTGACGTTACATAAAATAAATAATGTATAATCGAATTAGCACTATTTCTAAGCAATGTAAATGTTGTCACCAATATCCATAAAAGGTATTATTTTAGCATTATTTGTATATTAACTTACAAATGTTATACTAAAATACAACCGAATTATTAATGAACATCCAAAACAAACCATTATGAACGAAGTACTAGTCTTACGATGTACAAATGAATATACAAAAGAATATTAATAACTTGTACCTAAAAACAACAGCTGTTCACACTACAAAATGAGCACTCGGCAAACAGTAAAAGACCTACTCACGAATTGAAATATACAATAGTTTGTAAACAGCACAACAGTCATTTCGTTTTACAATATATGGGGTGCAAATTTGTGCCCAAACTGAGAGAAATTACAATAAGGCAGCAAGGAAAATTTTTCAGCTTTAACCTATTATAATTTTCCATGTTAAACAATCAATAAAAAGTAGTCTTTAAAAAACATTAAGCCATACTATACAACCTGGTGAGTGAATGTCGCCACCGCGAGAAATGGCCAAATTTTTGAGCAAAAAATGTTGAACTGCTTGTAGTGTTTAAATTTTGTCAATTTTCTCCCGTGGTGGCCACATTCACCAGGTTTTACTATGGTACTGTTTTACAAAAACAATAATACTGAATTAAGAAAATTCAGAATAAGATAGTATAATGTGTAATATGAAATGACCAAGTGCCTCAGGATCATGATGTTTAACAAAATTTATTTCGTTTACTTGAAAATCAAATTTCATCAAAAAAATATATTTTATTTTATTTAAATTACTACTTAATGCAATACTATTTTTGTACTACATTGTAATAATAAATAATAAATCCTTTCCATTTCTAAAACAACTGTTAATAGTAACATACTATTATTAGCAGAAATGATTGATTGCGATCCAGAAGTGGAAATTTGAAGTTTTGGATCATCCCCCTTACTACCCCGACCGCATTGCCTATGTTTTGCATCTTTTTGGCCCAGTGACTCAAATCCCAATTCTTGAGTGCAATCGGTCGTCCTGGCAGCAATATGGCAACTTTTGTTGTCCTGAAGAAAATCACTTTACCGCGCGAGTGATATGATTGGAAGCTTGGTTAAGACTTGGGTTCGTAATGGATTGATCCACAACTCAAATTCCAGTTCTTGAATGCAGTCAATCAATTCTGCTAACTATGTGAGAATTGGCATTACCATGATGCAATTTTTTCGGTAGGGGATCTGTTTCAAATGGCCACCCAACTCTTCAGAACAAAACTAAGATCGATCCTGCTATGCAGTGAATAGTCGTACACGTGATCATTCAAACGACTAAACCATCCCAGGAAAAAAAAGTCCTTTTACTTTTTTACTTACCCTCGTAATAACTACTGTAAGATGTTGCGGTCATATTTGACTGTGGGTGATTTTATTTCAAGCAATGATATACAGTATACCACAAATCAGTGTAGAGAGTGTAGGGGGAGTTTGACGTCGCCAAAACATCTACGACGTTTATTTACGGCGTTTATTACGCTGGTTATTTGACAAACATGCTTAAAAGAGCACTTTTGATGGGAAGTCAGTTTAATTAGAACAAAATGGTCTGGTCCCGATGGTGTCCTAATTAAGAGAATTCCAACGTATCACTAAAACTACAAAAAATTTGTAAAGAGGTATAAATTGTCGCATGACAAAAAACAGGCAGAACCGATACCAACGGAGTTTAGCACAAAGTTTAAATTTCAATTCTCTTATCAAATTTCAGTGAGGTAAGAATGTATTACAATATGGTTGATGTTGTACTAAAAACGTATTACAAAATCCCATACTTTACAATTACGTGTGTACTGAGCCGTTCATACATCGTGATTGGAGTCAAATATTGACTACAAAAGATTTCATAATGGTTCAATAAATTGCAATTCTGTTTTGATTTTCAGTTCGTAAAACGTTTAAAGCATATCTCACGTTAAAATTGCCAATATTACCAAACAGAACTACACTATATCTCCCGACATGTTCAGTTACACCAAAGACAAACAAAATTTTTCCTACATTTAAAAAATATACTTTTAACTTTCATTTCCTAAAAATTTTCTCAGTTTTTCACTTCTCACGGGTGTAAATTTACATTTTAAAAATCGAAAAGGCCAGAAAAATATTCACAAAACTGCACGTGTTAAAACACGCTGTAAACAAAAACTAAGTGAATTACCTTAATAACAGCAGTGTACGGAAAAATTATACTTTGCACGCTATTCAGGTAGTTAAGTACCGTAGACGAAGAGAAAACTCACTCAATACCTCAAGTATTACGGTAACATCAACATTTTTTTCAGACAAATATCAGCCCATCATTGTCTGAAAAGTATCAACATTTTAAATTCTGTTTGTAAAACATTTTTGCATCAAGCACTTGCTAAGTTGTAAAAAAAACATTTTACCAAAATTCATTAGCCCCGTTCAATTTCATTAAGTTAAGACGATTTTGACCATTTTTTCTACGTCGAAATTTCTCGAGATAAACTTGCTTTAGGCCTTGTACTTTTAGCAGTGTCGTAAGTCAAATAAGTCACTCTTGCCACAGTCATTAGACACATTCAGTTTCTACAAGAGAAGTGAATTTTGACTGTAGATATCTTTTGTAAACCGGATGTGACCTTTTTTACGCCACTCGTACTAAAAGAC
>JAQIWS010001776.1:0-10179 GCA_034696085.1 Stigmatogaster subterranea | reverse complement strand
TCCTTGTTATTAATGACGACGTACAACGACGTAACAAGCACAAAGACAACGTGGGAAAAGAGACTTTTTCCCAACGTGCCAACCGCGACTAACACTTTATTCCCCGGGCAAAAACGGCTGCACGCACCGTGCACCAAAAACTCAACGACAACATCTAAATAAAGCACTCTTCAATCACATTTTTAATAACCCACCTCAAAAAATCGACCCAAAACCCATCCCCAACCTCATTAAACCACGTACGGAAAACCAAAAAACCAAAACCAAACTTCAACCGATCGATTACAGTATTACAACCAACTTTCACCAACTTAAAATGAAAAAATAAAACCGACGCTCGTTTATTTTTTTGTCGGTTAAATGCGAAACGTGTCGTCGTTGAATGTTCCCGTACATGCTAATGACAAATAAATTTGGCGCGGGGTTCATTAAATATTCCCCGCGCACCCCTTCCCCTTCATGACGAATGGAAGGCAGCCGACAAACACTCGGCGACCGCGAGGAGTCGCAGCCAAAAGGCCGCGACCCCGAGTAACAAACTAAACGAAGGTGGCGCGACCTCACCTACACCGAACGAATAAAGTAAAAACGAAGAAAGCCAAAATTATTATTACAACGTCTTATCGAGTAAGACGGAACCTTCAACCCTTTACCAGAAATTACTGCGACATCTCAGTAGGACGCCACTTTATAAACAAATGAGAAATAACGCCGCAGCACCTGCGAAAAGAATGGGAAAAATGAGAAGAAAAAAAATCACACCAAAAAAGACACGACAAAAAAAAAATCAAAAATGAAAAACGGTTAAAAAAATATTTTTCGCATAGTCGAGGGGCGGGAAAAAGTGTAGAGGGGTGGCGGCAAAGCGCCCTCTATGCCCAAAGAAAGAATCCCATCATGAATGTGAGTGCCCGCCCCCGCGACCCCGCATCACCGCCGCGGTTCTGCGCGGGTTGACGCCCAAGTGGAACGCGTGGGTGAGGCTGATTTACTAAGATCACGTAAGAAAAGACGAGACTCCCACGGGGCAGCCCGACGGGAAAAATGTGAGACGCGCGCGTCTATCGTCGCCACCCCTTTTTCTATCCATCTCGTCATTTCTTTTTTAAACGTATCATTTTGTTAAGTGTAAAGTCAATATTTACTCGCACACGAGAATGGTAGATCAAAATTTAAAAAGGAAATTTCCAAAAAAAAAATCAAAAAAAAATCTATCAAAGTCTAAAATTAAAAAAATAAATTATTTTTTTTTCTTTCTCTATTCAAGAAAAATGTAAAAAAGAAAAGAAAAGAAAAACTCGTTTTGGCTCGACATTCATTACAATTGAAAGCATGCAATGAGTTTTGATAATTAAGGTGCGCACCTCGCGTCACCAAACCAAAATAAATAAATAAATTATTCAAATGGATAAATAAATAAATAAATAAATAAATAGACTATAAATAAACAAAAAGCTATATTTTTTAGGGCGTGACTGATTTTTTCAAACTGCAATCGTAACAAATTTCGACCGATTTCCTCCCGCCAAAAAGCAAAAATGTTTCACGTTTTTATTCATAAGCTGCAGGTGTCTGGCGATTTTTCCAGTAAAGTAGCAGCGTGATCTACGTTATGACGAGTGACAGGTATAAGTTACCTTAATTGGTTACGTTACTAAGCATTGCGCCCACCTTAATAGAAAAACCGGCGCATGCGCACAAAGCCTCGTCGATCTCGCCGATCCAATTAAAAAACCAAAAGGCCTAAAATTTTCTCGTTTTCGCCATTTTTTTTTTTTAAATCCTCGTTTTCGATGCGCGACTGTACTTCATCAACAAAATTAACGAAATCAACAAAAAAACTAAAACTAAATAAAAAAAAACTAAAAATCGTTATTATTATTTTTTGTTGCGGTAAATAAAACGCGGGTAATTTCCATTTAGGTCTAAACGTTGAGGAGACAACAGGTGCAAAGGGAAAGAAATCATTTGTATTCGTCGTAGCCTCAGTTCCCAAATAATTTATTGACATCCGCGTTGGACTTAATCGTGCGAAGGCAACATCCACTCGAGAAATAAAAAAATTAAAAAAAAAACATTTATCCAAAACAACAACAAAAAAAGGTATTAAAAAAAAAAAAAATACACGACGGACACAATAACAAAGTCGGAGAATAAAAAGAAAAACAGAAGTTGTGTAAACATTACTCGACGCAACTACCGTGGAATAAAAATTACTTACAACTCGGAGGATTAAATATAAATAACGATCGTGCATTGTTTACATTGCCACATTCCCCGCGATTACAGAAACCGCATCGTTAACTCTTTCCTCGCGGAATGTTAAACCATTACTTTCACTTCAAAAACTTAATCCCACTAAACGCAAAAAAACAAAAAAAAAGTTTTAGGTTATAAAAAAAAAACAAAAAAAAAACAGACAACAGCAACAACAACAAATAACTCAACCTCGACGTAATGACGTCATTTCGGTAGTGGAAGATACAAGGCGGAGGGGATGAAGTGGTTTTGGCGCCGATTCGTTCGAGTGACAGTTAAAGTGAAGTGAAATGATGAGTGGGTATTTTTTGGAGGGGGTCACAATAACCTAAGGTTCCCCGCTGTTTTAGTAGAACGTGGCTACAACGATGAAAAAAAATAATAAGGAAATCGAAAAAAAGAGGAATAGAGAAGAGAGAGAGAAAAAACACGGCAGTGTGAAGTACGAGGATGAGGATGAGGGCGGTGGTCGAACGAGATTAAGTCGTAACCCCGCAGCGCCGGCAACCAGCACCACAACTAATGAGAACAATCATCGTTTGGACATCGATTATCCATTCTAAGATTCTCGTGACGTCACGGGTCTCCTGCCAGTTCAATTATATTTTAAGGGGAGGAAAACAAAGTTTGGGTGGAGGCAGACTTGGCTGTCAGTCCCGCCGATAAACCCACGAGATAAGAATTCTCCGAAGCAGCGTCCGCAAAAGCCAATTTTCGATATCCTTTTTAACAGCGGCAAACCGCGTTAAAACGACCGAACTCGGTCGAAGCCTCCACAAAAGCGCCAAGCAAAACGCGCGCGTTCATCAAGTTGTCACTCCAACTTGTTATCCTCGTCGACCCCGAGACCTCTCGTGTAGCACTACGTCAGAAAACTTGTCCCGTCTAATTGACTTCCCCGTGACGTCAAGGAACCCCCTCTGCGAACTGACATTCGGAAGCGAAGCGACGCAAGGACGGACGGGAACCACGAACGCCGAGCGAGAGAGAAGAAAAACAAAAACGACGACGAGCGCACCCAGTCGCGCTTCACCTGCGGCGAATGTTGAAATTGAGTACTACACGACTCGCACTCGTAATGCGGCGATTAATTTGGAAAAAATAAATTAATTACAACCTACTACCAGAGGCACAAACGTGATGCTGAGTCACGCACTACACAAAAGACAACGGCGTTCCTTCGACAGCGTTCGTCGTCATCTCCGCACGACATCCGCCCACGCGCACCTGTAAAAATTCACGTCGAGGAAGCAGCGCATTAAAACTAAAAAACCGTCACAAGCCACGTCGCGGGAGACGCGAAAATCGCTTCTCATTTAACGACCCTTCACCTGTCTTTTAAGCACCTTGATACTCGCTCGTCTTCATTTCCTGACTCGCTCTACGGGGAACCGGCAAAGGGAGAAGGAGAAGAGGAGGGAGGAGAGGGAGACGAAACGAGAAGAAACGGACGCCGATGGACGTGAAGCGGCGTTGCTAAGAAGGCGTCCTCGACACCCCTCGAAATTACAAGGAACCCCTCGTTCACCGACACCCATTCCAACGAGGGGAGGGAAAGGGGCATTGAGTGACTGGCGTAAAACATAAAAAAAAACCGACACGCCCTTCTCAGGTGCGAGTAAATCCACTATGGCGCCATTTCGTTGTACGGATTACAAGTTTCAAGACGTTCGGCAAAACGAAGGAGAGGAAGAGGCGGGAGATAAGAAAAGATATAGAAAAAGCGGTGAGAAGGGAGGGAGAGTTATCTAACAACATTTACTTCCTTCTACGCCGGAGGCCGGTGCACGAAGACAATGTGGGCGCGTTTGTGTTTACTGCTCTTCGCGACGCTCGTTTTCAAAGTGAATAAAGTGAACACAACCAAACGAGAAGGTTAAAAAAAAAGTTTAAAAAAAAAAAAATCGAGTCTATTTACTCGACTATAAATCCTGGCTACTGTCACCTAACATCGTCACGTGACTCAATCTCAGCTCAACTTAAACTCGACTTAAAAGTGACCACCCACACGGCTCCAATTAATGCTAAATTACTCTAATGGATTTGCAAATTACTGCGAAAAAAAATTAATTTTTTATTTTAAATATGGTTATTGTATATTAATTAGCTAAAAATAATGAGGGGTGGAGAAAAGAGATATGGAAAAAAAAAAAAAAAATTCGACCGAACGTGATTACTAAGTACGAAATTTTTTTTTTTTCGCACAAACCAAACACGAGGTGAAAAGGTTAAACCAAACTCGCACTCTGTTTGAGTTGATAAGCATCAAAATTTATTACGAACGAATTTGAGGCAAGATTTTTATCAACGCCGAAACAAACAAGATGTAAGGTAATCAAAGGTGTCAGAGACTGGTGAGGCCGAGCGTCCATCATTTCTTATAATTCACTAACAACTCAATAACGCAAACAAAAAGGTTGAAAGGCTCAACTTTGAGAAATCACTCGCCTTCACTCATCTCACCTGCGAGATAGAAAATGAGTGACTGACTCGTAACCCCCACCAAAAAAAAAATCAAAATAAACTTCCACTTCCTTTACTTTAAACCACAAAACGCCCACTCCCACTAATATTATCTCAATTGAGGATTCACTCATCACGACCAAAAACGAAAATTAAATGAGAAACGGATTTTGCTCATAAAAGTCGTCGACCCCGGCAAAACGACGACCACCAAAAAATTGTTTAAATATTTTGAAATGGGGCTCGTAAATGCCAATTTTTGATTTTTTTTAATAGGTGAATAAAAATTAAAGACCCCTCCTAAAAGGTAATTGAGACTGACCGCAACAACGATGTGTTTGATGACGTTGAATGAGTAATGAGAGTGCTGTTTAATGTACTCGTAATTGCTCGTTCGTTATAAAGAAGGGGAAGGGGTGGGAATGGGTAAGGAAAAAAGGTGGGGTAGGGGAAAAAAGAGGGTAAAAAAGGGATAGAGGAATTTGTTATTACTGTTATTAATATTACGTATTCCCATGAAAATTCGTTTCCCTCTCCACACCCAAAACAAAAACGGGTCGAAATAAAGCGCGACGCGGAGCGACCCATGAATTCCATTAACCTGAACCCAAAAAATTCTTCTCTTTCAAAAAAAAAACAACGCCCAAAATGAATTAACGCCAATTCCGAATCGATCGGCGAGAAAAATTAATTTCCGACGTCGGTCCACGAGGAATTTCTCGCTGCCCCAAGGAGTTCTCGGAAAAAATCCGCGTGCTCCGGCGGACGCTGACTTCTCGTCGTACGTAATAACGTCACCCTCGCACATTCGTTCGATATGAAATTAAAAAGTGGCCCTTAAATAACACGTCAAATAAGTCTTCTTTTTCTTTTCTCAAACGCCAAACGAGCAATATTTATCGTTCGGTCGCACGTAAAAGCACATTTTGTCCCGAAGCGAAGCAATAAAATAAAATCGCTGTAACCGTAATTAAAAAAAGAATAAAAAAAAGTTGTTTTCTCTTCTTACCCACAATGACCACGTGTCCGAAGACATTGTCGTTGCCGATGGCCGAACAGTTCCACCGTCGATGTCGGAACTGGTTCTGGCACTCGACCACGGCCAAGCGCGCTCCGTCGCCGATGGCCGCCAGCGCGTCCGGCATAGTCTGGCAAAGCGCGCGTTGCGCGGGCGCCAATCCAGGAATCTTGGAGCAAATGACGCCGGCGCCCAACGCCGCCACGCTCGCCGCCGCCCTGCAAAGACACACGACCAAGAGTAAAGAGCGAGGGCCTGCGGGCCGCATCTGCACCATGGCCCCCGTCAGCAGCAGGGGAGCAGGCGGCGCCGCACGGCGGGGTGCGCGCGTACTACGCCCGCGTTCACGGGTGACTCCAATTGCAGCATTCTGGACGACGGCGGCGGGCAAACTGCGCTACTGCCCCCGCCGCCACTGCTACCGCTTCTCCTCGGACGCGAGGCCACGAGGGCGCGCGCACTGACGTAGCACAAAGAACGCGCACCTCGCCCCATGGCGGCGGCCACTGCGACACACAATCGCTCTGGACCAAAATTTCGGGCACATCGCCAACTTGGACGCACCGCAGTCGCAATGCGCATGCCCGTATTCCGCCCCTCGTATAATAAACTGCCTTCGGGGGGTGAAAGATAAACCTTCGTGTAACGACAGTGAAAAGTATTAAAAAAAAAAGGGGAAGCAAAGAGCTCGCAGAGGCCAAAAATCCGACTCTCGCGCTCTTTACTTTCCTCCGATCATCCCGCGCAAAATTGGGCGGGTAAATATTTTACTGAGGGGAAATCACCGTAACGCGCCGATGCACAAATATGAATAATTTCTATACCTACAACTTAACTGCGTCAAACCCCGCACCACATTTCAACTCGAGTTCCGTGATTTCAAATAATATTCACTAACCCAAACCGTCGTCAATTAATATTATTTATTCGTTGGATCTCATTCAATTAACCAGTCCGCGTTCCGCGAGGCAATTGGCGCCAAACGACTATGACAATCTAGTTGCCTCCCACTTTTGCAGTCGTGCTATGCGGGCGAGCGAGTCGACGTCCTCCCTCCCCCGTTTCCTCTCGCACGAGACGCTATAAAGCCTTTCCAATTCGGGACACACCCCGCGCGCGAGCTGCTCATCTCGTTCTCGCGTCGTCTCTTCTTATCGGTCACGTGACCCCGAAAAGACGCGTGCGTGTCACAGACGTGCCTTATTTTACAGGGGACGCTTATCAGCAAAAAAAAGGGGGTGAAGGGATGGGAAAACGTTTTATCTTCACGGGGAACTATAATAAAGGGATTCCGACGCACGCGTCTAAACGACGCGGCGTTCGAGCTGACAGTTGATGGTGTCTGGCCTCGTGCCATTGAATTTCAAACCAAATACGAAATCGAATTAAATTCGGCACCATTCCCTCTCCCTTCTTCCGCCAAACTCTCTCGTCTTATTCGACTGCGTCAGAAGTCGAGTGACGTAGCCAAAAACCACTTTACGCCACCTTCAAACGCGGAGTCCTTCAACAGGAATTATAAGGAAGAAAAAGAATTAAGTAAACCAAAATAAATAAATAAATAAATAAAAAATTAAAAATAAAAAGAATGAACAGAGAGGGAGAAGAAAAAAAAACAGAACAGGGATAGGCGACGAGTATTTACACAAAACACACACGAATCGTTTTTCCTCCGTGGAACGCGTGATCTGAAATGACAAATAAGTGGCGGAAGGAAAAACAGCGTTCGCCTACACGAGGGGCCTGTCAACACGTGAGTTAACCACAATTTTTTTTTTAGCAAAAAAATTATACGGTAAGTAAAAGTAAAAGTAAAAAAGCTGAATGAATAACTCGAGTGTGAGTGGGGAGGAAAAGATCGATAAAAAATGTATTGGCTTTTTGTTGTTGTTGAATTATCGCAACTGACCGTGTAAAGTATGGAAAACGGAGGTTATAAATAAATAAAATTAATCTATCACCCAGTGTCATAATCGATTAAAAATTCAGTTCAACGTACAGTTAAATAATGCGAATGCAGTATTAAAAAAGCTAGAATAAGTGAGTAAATAAATAAATAAACGAGCACAAACTACTAAATCACCTTACTTTTTTTCCCCCGTCCATAAAAATAAAATTCATAAATATTGCGCTACTTAGAGCGCGAAAAAGGCGTGACGAAAGGATTAAAAACGTAGCGAATTTTTTAATCCACGTTCATTCATGTTAAATTCATGATACAATGCACTCGGCGAGTACACGTCATTGACGCCAGCGGCAATACGTCACTTAAAACTTTAAAACTAAAACTTGAAACGTAAAAACTAAACAAAAACGGACGGATGCAAAAGCGCGTGAAGGACACGTGATTGGTCACTCACTCACTCACTCAACCATCCGACATTATTTCAACTACCACCCCCGCAATCACTCGACACGCCTTAACCGAAACGCACGTGCTAGTTAACGGGTCGAGTCTCATCCTACGCGTTCCTCTTTTATTGGCACGCGCCAAACATGGACTCGAGTCGCGGGTATTTGCGCGGGGGTGAGTACATCGATTGACTTACCGCGCAGCGGGGCCTCGAGCCGAGCACGCGAGTACCACAAAGACTATCATCTCCGGGCTCATGACAGGCGGGGGAGTCCGCAGACAACACGTGGTCATCGTATAAGGGGCCACGCGATCCGGACGCTGATTGGGTTGGTCGAGGAGGCATGACCGGGGGGTGTATTGCTAATTCTAGGGAGAAGGGGGAGGTTCCGACCAAAGCGACCCCTGCTGAGAGAATCGGAGCGCCGCCGTCATTACATGGGACGCCCACTGGATTCTCGTGGACCTTCCACTCATTCACCTGGCAGGTGAGGGCAGCAGGTGAGGGCAGCACCTGAGTCGACGCCGCGGGGACTCGCGCGCGCGCTTCAACAAGACCACAGGGTCGTGGGAGCAGACCCGCCTCACAGCCATTTTGTTAAAAATCCTCTTTCCCCACCCTCGGATAAACTGAGAGTAGGGTTCCTTCAACTAAATATCTCCCCTCCAGATTTTAACTAGACAAAGACGTTTTTCCCGAAATGGATACTGTTGTTGGCAAATAAAAGTTGTACAAAGTTTTGCCTGATTTAGTGCAAAAGTTTAGCTTCGTCATTGATTTTTGAAATTATCGATCGACGGGTAATTAGTTTTGACCAATAACTTTTGCTAATTTTACTCGAGATTCTGGCTTAACGAGAATTTGATGAGAAAAATTCTTACTCCCAGTTTTAAAATATTCTCCTCAATTAAGGAAAGGGAAAATTCAAGCTTTTAATTCAATTCCTTTTCCCTCGGTTCTTATCTCACTACCGATCGCCAAACCTTTTCTTAATCATTATTTTTTTTTTTATTCTAAATAAAATCAACTCGTTTTCTCCGCGTCTTTTTCTCGGCGCCACAACCCACGTATTAATCAAACTAATTGTCTCAGACGTGAAACACACAATTTTTTTTCCAACTCAAGATTTTAAAAAAAATCGTAAAAACGCGACCAGACAAGTTATATATTTCCCGACATTAACCCTCGCGCTCTTATACATGCTTTAAAAAGCCGTTCCATTTAAACGATGAATGAGATTCGTACGGAGGTAAAAATCCATTCATAACGTAACCTCAGATTAAGACGAGCTACAAATTTTTTAAAAAGGAGATTTGGCGATAAATCCAACACCAATTTATCAGCTTTGAAATTTGGCAGTGGTCGGCGAGGTTTACCTGTCTCGCTTCCGCCCCCGCACTCCACCTGACTGGCCTCAAGCTGTCTCGAGTGAACTATTATACCTACGAAGTCGGAATTAATTTCCACCCACCTAACACGATCCCAACCTCTTTGCAGCGACCGAACCTCGTTATAAATATCCTCAACCGACGCGCGCGTAGGATTAGCACGTGCGAACTGATTCAGCGGGGGTCCCAACGTTTACT
This sequence comes from Stigmatogaster subterranea, assembly GCA_034696085.1. Lineage (NCBI taxonomy): Eukaryota > Metazoa > Arthropoda > Chilopoda > Geophilomorpha > Himantariidae > Stigmatogaster > Stigmatogaster subterranea. The sequence goes on along the minus strand of JAQIWS010001776.1, from coordinate 499 downwards.
CGCGGCCGCGTTTTAATTTTCTTACTGGTTAATCGGTTTGAATTTATTCCGGGCTCGATCTCAACTTGGAATGTAGATGACCAACTTTCGTCGACGGCAGGAGTGGCGCATCGCGCACCTGTTAGGTTCACACGGTACAGTGGTCATCAGGTATTCATAAGCGGGCTTCCTGACTCACACTTCCACCTCCCCCGCAGCGTTCCTCGCCCACGAAAACGGTCATCTGGAATCAAGAGTCACGTTTTAGATTCATGTCACTCACGATATTTGATACTTATACCATCAATCGATTACATTACCCATTACGCCGTTCGAAGAAACAAAATAAGTAAAAGGGATTAACGTATACATTTTCTGTAATCGGATTAGCGCGTAGTTAGTGCTTTTGAGACTATTATTTATCAATAATTTATGCTTACAGACAGTGTTGTGATCGCTATCGCTACTTTTAGCGACGCTACCGATTTTTAAAGTAGCGACGGTAGCGATAGCGATAGCG
>JAQIWS010001775.1:0-10183 GCA_034696085.1 Stigmatogaster subterranea | reverse complement strand
GAAGTCTCGTAGGAGTTTAGGAATTGGAATCTTGCAATCGCAGAATCAGTCCTTCCCTTTTAAAGGTAAACATTAGTCACACCAATGTAGTCAGTAGTAATTTTACTCGACCAATCTGAACGAATTTAATTTAAATCGGAGAAAATTATTTGGTATAATAATGTGTTGTGCCAAGTAAATTTTTATTTAGTTTTACACTATTTTGTGTATAACTTTTATTCATTAAGCCTATTTTTAGCCCTTTTATGTTCCGCTAAAAGCGCGATCGAGGTAAAAGCAATTAATTGTTACTAAAGTTAGAGCATAAGAACGAAGCCATTTTGGGAAACATTATGGAGAAATTGGTTTACCACAGTGTCTTCCAACAAGACTGTTGAAATTGTTACGGCAAACCAATTTCGTGGGGTGACCCTGAAATCACGATATTAATTTCAATAATAATGAGTAAAACGGTTTATGTATATTGTAGGATGTAATTAATGCACCGATACTGTTAAGAAAATATCAATATAAAATAGAGTAAATAGTCACATGTGTGTCAAACGTATATACCCGTCATTGACACTCTTATCAACTGGTATAACGCAGTGCGTTATAACTCAATTCTAATATTACTTTACGTGATCCAACCTAAGCTACTATTTAGAAATTTGACATATTGCTATGTTCACTGTAGTCACGTTTCGTGTGTGACTGCAATTAATTGTTACAAGCTTAGAGCGTAAGAACGAAGACATTTTAAAATTTCGCGAGATGTCTACTCAAATTATCAAAACAAATTCACCACCATGAGTAAACTTAGTGGTAGTTGTTTTCTGTTGTTGTCGTTTCTGTGATCATTTGTTTATTTTTACGATATTTGAAGGCTGGTTCGGATAATTGAAAATTCGGTTAATTGGAGTTCTTCTGTAGTATTTGTGCAAATTATTTTATTTACTGCTTCTTTTAAGAAATTTTAAACTGGTGTAATTGGTTACTGCAGTTTTCATGCATCAGAACTGAATTTTATTTGATGTGTTAATATCCGTTGATAGTTGTTTTTGCACAAACTGATGTATTTTGCCACGATTAGCAACTTATTAAAAGCACTGTATATTTAGATATTTTTATGATATTGCTGAGTTTTGGGTTTTGTCTGTTGGTTAAAAATTTGTCAGTTTTCACAAATTCTTTAACTTATACACTGAATGATTTTTCAGCAAAGATAGCAAAGATTTGTAATATATTTATTTTGAATCTCATTAATATTTAGAAAAAGAAAAATTTGTTTAGTTTGTGATTAAATTGTTGATTGGATCCATCATTGCATTTTATCTGATTGAATTTAATTTAGGTTGGCTTGTACTTAACTTTGTTAATTTCTGCAAAATGTTAGTACACTATTTCCCTTTTTGAATTTGTGGAATTAATAACTTTGCATCTTTGTTAACTTGTTTTTCAATTTCTCAACGATAATTTTGATTTACCAAATGTATTCCCTAGAATCATACTCCGTAGCATTTTTATAATTTAGCGTATGCTGTACTGAAAACACTGCGATTTGAATATTTTGCATGAGTGAAATATTTCTCGATGTTGGATATCGCAATCGCAATTGATTTAAAAAGAATTTACAAAATTTTTTGTAAATTCTCTATTTTTCCTACTCTGAAATTTATAGCAGGTGTTCTGTAATTGGATATTAAAATGCAATATATTGCGACTTATATTTCTAGGGAAAATTGTTAATCGTATTATTTAAAAAAAACATTTGAAACCAAGTCACTGTTATTCAATGCATTTAATTTTTTTAATTCTAACATGTATTACTCCGTAGTCCGTACGAGCTAACTTGCCTAGCTTACTGACAAAATTCTCTAAAATTTTAGTAGTTTGTGTGATAAGTAATCGCGAAATGTTTTAATGTTGCCTTTGATACAAAGTGTCACTACCGTCTTGGTGTTTTTCGTAATTTTCCTGTGTACATTTCGGCTGAAATAGTGATGTTGGTAGTTATACTCAGTGTTTCTGTATAATGCAATTCTGTAGTAGTGAGCAATGAATATTGATTGCGTCAGGATAATTGGTTTTGTAATTTACAAAACCGATGTAATCTTAGACGTTGTCTCGGGTGTTTATCATTTACTTACCGCATTACGTACTATTTGTGTAAATATCATTAGATCACAGAATATCGGTGCGATATTACAACCATGTATAAACAACTTATGTCCGCTCTCACTGCGCGAGAGTAGAAGATATGGTAGTAGTATCGGAATCGACCAGTTTTATTGTGAAGGTTTGATTGTAACTTTGCCCCCAAAGACAGTAGTCTCTCGATTTGAAAGATATTTCAACATCTAAAGCATTGTACTGTACTCAAGCGACCATGAACCCACGTTGTCTGCTTTCCTTGCAATTTAATTTTTACAAAAAATTAGCACTTTGTCATTTGCTTCCATTCTTTTTGCCAAAATGCAGCATGGTAATGAGTACGAACTGTTTGCGTAGTTCTAAAACGGTATTTCATATGCTTTCGATGGGTATTAAGCATTACATTGAAAAAAATTCATTGTGCAATTTCGTTTTGAAAGTCATCGCTCATTTGTCCCACTTTGTACTTTAAAAAGACTTCATTGTTTCTTGCAGTGAAACTTAGTTCTGGTAATTTATTATTAGAACCGTTAGAACGCAGTACTGTATGTTGCGACACAGTTTTGGGAAAAGTTTGTTAATTTGTACCAAGTGGTTTTTGTTACCATAGGGAGTCTTATTTTTTTTTTTAAATGCATAGATTTGTGAAATTGTACATTAATCTGATTTAAAATTGAAGTGTTTGTAGGTTGTTCACAGTATTTAAATTTTATTTTAAATTCTTACGTACTTATTACCCATGCCACCAACCGTTTGTTAAAGCAAGGTTAAAGTTCTGTTGCAGTGAATAATTTTTGAACGCAATACAGTGCCACGTTAAAATTCCATTACTACTACTACTACTACTACTTATTAAGATTATTGTAGAAAAGCTAACACTGTATTGTTAAATAAACTGTCGATTTATTGTTTTTTACTATCCATATTAAATTTTAACTGCAATTTTTTAACGAAAAGTACCGTGACTGATTGTTGATTCTTTTTTAAGTGGTCTTTTAGAAATTTTGTACTTATTAATTGTATAAATGTCAGCAGATAATTGTTCGTAGAATATCTGCACGTTGTTACTAATCTTGTAAACAGATGCTATTGCCGCTCTTTCCTTGTGGCTAGAGCGGCGGTAACAACAGAGAAAACATGTGGTATCGTAATAACATAATCTACATTTAGTAGACTTAATTGCTATGTTACTTAGCGGTTTTTTGTTCAAAAAATGGTTATTGTAGAATACGAGTTTTCTGTGGTTGTAGATTTTCGCTTCCCGTAATTTCAGGCTCTACTATCTTGCACTACTGAACGACTTCGAAAATCATATGACTACTGGATGTAATCACTCGGTTTTCGAGCTGTTTGGGCGAAATTAAACTCTCATTGCTCACTGCATTTTCTATTTTTTATACTGTATTCAATTTTTCAGCATTACTCATCGTTTAATATCGTTAAAACCGTTGCTACTCGGAGATTGTTAACTTGTATTATTGATTGCTATAGTGAATTTAATCTACGTGTGCATTTTTAAAATTTTATTTAATTTATTTACTTATTTACTTACTAGTTCTGAAATCATTTGGATTGTGGTGATCAAAAACTAGAATTTTATGAACATTATTTTAATTTGAAATTGTCTGTACAAATCACGTCGTTATACTGATTCGCTGTACGAAGTTTATCTTTAAATACTGTGTATTACGTAATTTATTTTTTTCGTCACGACAATCTTAATTTCTACTCGAAAAAATTAAATTATTAGTTTTGATATCTCTTCACACTGACAAACTTTACCTACATATTTACAATTATTAATTAATTTACCAGTCGATGTTGTTCAGTCTGAAACTGAGAAATTTAGAAATTTTTTTGTTTTAGTTTATTTCATTGTAAGTCGACGAATTTGCGTCAATTTTGTAATTTTGTAATTTTATTACTCTCTCAAGAACAGAATTGTGAAATTAGTACAAGCCAAATAAATTTAGTTACACAATTTATTTTCCATGAGAAAGAAAAATCGTGAAAAAAATTTAAAAAATATTACGAGTATAGTAGTTTAAGCTTGATTTTAAGTGAGATGTAAAATTGAGTTTTTATTTGGATTTACATTACTTGACAATTGTTGTAAATTACAATTGATCTTTTTTTTAATCAGAATTTTGTCCTTTGGTGAAGACGGAAATACTGTAGTGAAATTAAATATGGCATGTTCGCCAAAACCAAAGGACGAAAAGATCATAGAGACGATTGTTGTATTTTACAGGATGTTTGAGTTTCTAGAAATTGCCCTGCATACATATAACCATTGAGTGTGTGGAGATGTGGTTGTTTGTCGTTTGGTTTTGGTTAAGTCATCTAATGATAAGTAATTTTGTTTTACCCGTGCTTGAAATTATCCAAGGGTGGTTTGTTTTATAATTTTCATTTGTCGACAGTGATTGTGGTTATAAAAGAATTTGACATGGACATTGCCAATTGTGCAAAACGAAATTGGGGAGATACTGGTGATTTACAAACATAAAACAGAAAATTTAAATTTACACACTGATCTTTACTTTTATTGAATTTTATTGAAAATTATTGGACAGCGTTCCAATAATTAGACCATGTTGAGCAGGCATGCACGTTTTTTTTCTTATTACCCGTTTTTGATGGCAGTATGATTTTTAGAGTTAAGATATAAACTTTCTAATCAAATTTTTTAATCAAAAGCGAGAAACGAGAATTAAAATTTTAGATTTGAACCTCTATTTACATTTATTCCAGTTTTTTTTTTATGCGCGGATTAATTTCACGTCCATTTTATACCGCAGCAAACTCAGACTGTTTCACTGCCGCGTAGTGTTTTATCAAAAATTTCCTTCGCTTACCACTTCCGTCCGCCAATTTATTGAACTCTTTGCTAATGATCGTTGCGGTCTCGTAGAAGATTAACAATATTAAGCCGAAAAATTATTTTCTTAGGAGTTTGAATTGGAATTTTACACTCTCATGATCAGTCCTTCACTTTTAAAGGTAAAAATTAGTCACACCCACCAACATTAGTAATTAAATAAGTGACGAGTCGAAGGTTTAGGAAATTTAAATTTAGTCTGTTATTCTGTCTTGAACAGATAAGTTATCGTAATTTGAAACTGACAGTGAAGATTCGAGTTTTAAAAACCCAAGTTTTGACTGTTCGTATCGGAGTTAAAATTTGGGTTTCAAAGTGAGGAGTATTTTTTTTTCTGATGAATTTATTGCTTATTTCTCACGTCCTCACAATAAACTGATCTACTATTTACTCACAACTTGATTGGTTCGTTTGCATCTCTTATGTAAGTCGAGGAATTGCTGTAATGCACTTAGATTTCTTTTACTCCTTTGAATATTACCAACTTAAATCCATGTTTGGCTATTTGTCACCTATCGAAATGTTACCTTTATTGATAATGAGCATTTTAGCGAAAGGCCATTGAATTTGTAATTTTATTTATTTTTCTTTTGTGTGCTATCAAATTTAGTATAGCAGAATATTTTTAACTGCTAAGCTATTTTATTTGGTGCTTCTATTTCAGCAGTGTAAATGTTTCTTACGTTAAGAACCGTAACTCGATGTTATTAGGACCTAACAATGTTTAATTTTAGACTGAGCCTGATTTTATTGCTAGAAAATGTGGATTTTTGGATAATAATACAGTACATAAATTTTCAAATTCGAAATCAGAAACAAAGATTAAAATTTTAGATTTGAAAATTTTAATGGGATTGCATAATTTTTAATTTAAACTTCAAAATTTACATTTATTTCAGTTTTCATTTTTTGTTTCATTCGCTGACTAATTAATGTCAAATTTATTTTAGACAGCAGTCACACTCAGATTTCTTACGCTTATCACTTCCGTTTCACACTGTTAAACACAATATCATTGGAGCATCTTAATTGTACTATATTGTAAATAATTTGTAAATTTGTAGGGGAAAAATTAATCAAGATTTCCATGATCGTTACCTCACTGCGAAAGTAATGTTGGACAAATTGTATTTTCCATTGTACAAATTGCACGGGGCGCATTTTCGGGAATACTGTTTTACTTTTACCTGTTTCGGGTTTAAAATTTAATACACTGTAATACTACTACGTGTAGCATTTGAAATTTTCCAGAGATCTCAGTGTGATGCGTAAAATTTGCCTTTTACTGTTACTACGTTTTATATACTCCGTATCATATTTGTTAATGCATAATTAATGTCTAGTTTATGCTTAAAAATTTTACTTGTTTTATTTTTGTTCTGTCTTAATAGAATATGAATTAAACTAAGGGACAATTTATTAACAAAATTTGTATTATAGAAACGTCATTGTGGAACTATTTACGAAAGTACTTTGTAATTTATCACGTACGTAGTACCTGAAACCCGTCCCCAGATATTTCTGTTTTATACTGTATACAGTATTGAACATTACAATTTTTTTGCGTTTACCTTTTTTTGATGAAACAGTTTAATCCTTTACGCTCATATGCTGAAACCAAGCTGAAACTTAGTTGCAAAGAATTGCCAAACATTCCGCAAAGTAAACATTAATTTTAAAGTTTATTATACGTCATGAGAAAATTTATTCAGATTGTGTTGCTGTGCTAGTTTTATTGCATACTTATGCAACTAGGCAAATGAGTTCGCATATGGTGAGGAGACTGGAAAATTTATTCGTTTTATCCTCAATACTAGAATATTTTACAAATTCCAAATTATATTTGGTATGTTTAACTTGAAAAATTTAATTTACGTTTAATTTACTTAACGTTTGAGTAAAGTGTTGTCATTGATTCATCACATCTGTTGTCAATCATTTTGTAATCCGTACAACTTAAGTTAGTGACTTTTGTATTTTATCAAGTTAAATTCTGTAAATGCGTTACTGTTATAATTTTTTATGCTCAGCTTGTCATTTGAAACAAATAATGTTTTATCGTAAATTTATCTTTTGGATTGTATTTATTGGTTGAAAAATTATTTATTTATAAAAGTTCTTCAACTGACTATCAGACAGAGTCGCACTGTTGTACATTTTTGGAACTTGTATTACTTTTTTTGTGTGGAAAGAGTTGAAAAAAACTTTCACTGCAAAATAATTTAGGAATACTTTTATTTCTTGTAATTTCTTATAAATATTCTCGACTTAAACTTGTATTTATTGTTACCGTGTGCTGATACTTGACAAATATTGTTTGAACTACAGTACTCCGTATCAATAATAGACATAATTGTGATTGTCCATTAACGGCTAATAATAATAACGCATAACAATTTTTAATTTAAAGCTGGGTATGAACTTATCTAGTGTTTCATTAATGAGGTTTAATCGGGAAATTATGTACGCAAGAATTTAATAGTTGAAATTTTGCACTGACTAACTAAAATTATTAGTCGACACTAATAATTTTAGGTTGAATAATCTGAACTTCTAAGTATTTTAACTTAAGATGTTGGAAAATTTGTGAGTATAATTCTGTGTAAATTTAATGTAAAATGTGCTATGTACTTTTGCATTGGCTTGATACTGTGTAGAAAATGGAAGATTAATATTTTTTCACGATATTGCATCAATCGTAAAATGAATATTTTTTTTAAACAATAATTGCTTTTTTTGTGTGGTTTTCATCAATTTTTTTGATCATTTACCAGCAACGCGACGCTAGCAATTTTTTATTGTGGGTACATGCAGTGCACTATTGCAATCGTTTTTATTACCGTGATTGAAAAATTATTAGAAACCTTGAAAAGAATTTAGCTACAAGAAGAGAAAAAAGATAAGTTGTTGTTTTTGTGTTAATGGATATCCAAGTGATAAATTTGGAATTAAGAAAACCAAGTAGTGTACTGCTCTAGAATAATTTTTATTTCTTATTGGAGATTGCGAAAATTTTTAACTTGTGAGTTATAACCACGTTATAACTTATAAGTCAAAATTTTATTAATCATGGGTGATTACGATATGTGTGCGTGAAGTTTTGAATTACGAGGTCTAATGCTGTCAACTGTTGATCAAGCAACAATGAAAACTTACAAAACATCCGTATATTGAGTATATATAACTTACATTTCAATTTAACAGTTGACATAGCGCTGCTATGAATGTATACTTGTAGACTCCCTTAAAAAACTTGTTGACTGACTTAACAAAAATTTTAACAACAATTTAGTTAGTAAATTAAGGGAATTAAGAAGTAATAAATATAAGTCTTTTCTTGTAAACTGGTAGGACACAAAATAAAAGTTTTGAACAAATTACTAAATTGGAGTATTATGGTGGTCAAGGTCAGTTAAAATATTATTTATTTTAGTGATATACTGGTTTAAAGTAAGAATTGACTACCCGTAAAGGTATGATATTGAATTGTTTGAAGAATACAGTATTTGCATGTTACCGCTATCAAATGTACAGTATATTCCTATTGCAGCCGCTCTTACTTTGTAGTACATTGCAGTGGGTTACAATCTAATTTAACGTAGTTTTTTCTTTTGTAACTTACATTAACCTAATTAATCTACTTTTCAACCAACTGCACTGTGTTGCCTGGTGAGAACCGCAGTAATAAATGTATGTGTTAGAAGTATTGAACTGGTATTTAATGGCGCGTATGATTTATTTCGACAGGATCTATTTCGAATCCCGAATCGGGGGAGAATTGTCTCTCGTAACGGTTAGGTGAAGCTTGGTTAGGCTAGTTAGGTTAGTTAGGTCGACCACATATTGCACCTGCGGTGCAACATGTGGACGATCTTAACTAACCACACTTCACCTAACCTAGTCGATTCTAACCTGACTGTTAAGCTGACAGATTCGGGATTCGAAATAGATCCTGTCGAAATAAGTCCAATTCGAAATAGATCCTGTCGAAATAAATCCGATTCGAAATAGATCCTGTCGAAATAAATCTGGTTCGAAATTATTCTGGTTCGAAATTATTCCGATTCGAAATTACTCCTGTCGAAATAAATCTTGTCGAAATAAATAATTCGAAATTATTCCTGTTCGAAATTAATCTGCACCACCGTATTTAATTAGAAAGGTTAGTAGTTTATGACATGATTAGTTATAATCTTATCCCACACTGGTGTATGACTTGAATGCATTAAATTCATTCGCACATTAGTTTTACGAATTTTTCATTCATTTTCAGTAATTTCTTCAAATGTAAAATATTCAGTTAATGAAAGTTAATATGGATTAGCAAAATATTTTGTTTCACTTTTGAACATTTTAAACAAAATTTGAGACTTTTCTTAGTTAAATTGTAACAAATTTTTTACACGCGTTTAATCTGGTTATAAGGGATTCATTACAAATATGATTTAAAAAATTGTGTCTTGTAGTTGGTTCGTTGTATGGTTATTTGTTTCTTACAAAAATGTTTTGTATGTTGTCCTTGATTTTTGTATTTGTCTCAGTTAATTGTAATTTGGTTGCGGGTGACTTAATGATTACCCTCGCCTGTAATTTACAAAAAGTAAACGCGGTAATAAATAGCGGCTGTTACGGTGGTAATTAGAAAAAAATTTGTTTTTAGGTTAAGTGATTTTCTCGCGTAGTTTGACACAATGTTTATTACATCCTGTTTAACCGTTATGAGGAATTAACTTTTTTTCTCCAACGTGTTTTGCACGTTGCCGGAAATGCTTGTTTAATTAGTTAATTGTGGTTGGTTGTAGGATTGTCAATAGACAACCGTATTTTGGGTTCTAGTACAAGTTCTTAGGTTTGTAGAGGTCGTTAATGGCATTGGTAAATTATTTGCTCTACGAAACTTCTAATTAATTTGCTTGAATATCTTTGTGCGCGTAACGGCCGTCAGCTAGTATTGTTCAAAATTATATTTCTGAATCGGGTATGAATTGTTTTGCAATTTTAGAGACTCCGTACAGCCGAGACTAATTTGTTGATTTCTAAAAATTGTTTATATCAATCGATGTTACGGTAAAAATTTTGGTCAATCAAATACCTCAAACACTTGTGATTAAAATTATTAAGAATTCTTTGTAATCGTAATTCTTCGTAAATTTAATGTCGTGCGTGGGT
>JAQIWS010001774.1:0-10183 GCA_034696085.1 Stigmatogaster subterranea | reverse complement strand
TAGCACATAAAACTATCAAATTTTTAACAATTGGATAGAACTGCTGAGATGCATAGCATAGGATGCCATTTTCACTAAGTGTTGAGCTTTAGACATAACACCTGAGCATTAACAAGCAATTGCCAATGCCTTAAGACCTAGAAACTAAATAATAGTTGATATTAAGCCATTATATCGCAAATACACGTGATTAAAAGAAAAATTTCCATGTTTTTCTTAACTTTTTTGTGATGTTCTTATTTAAATGTCCACAGATAATTCGGGGGGTAACAATGAAATGCTTGATAAAAGCATTGAAAATGCAATAAAATTAATCATATTTTGGTTGAAAGTATGCGTCTAAGTGAGTAGAATACGCTCCTCTGTTCAAATTAGTTCTCAGATTACATTGTAATAGGATGTAAGAAAATAACGAAATGGTACGCAACTGTTCTTATTTAAATTTCCGCCACTGTACTCTATTACATTTTTCAGTTCGAGTCAAAACTATTTATATTGAACGTCACATCAAACTTTAAGCGTATTCAGGTAAAAATTAAACAAATTGTAACTTTGGTAACAGCAATGAATAAATTGATTTCACAACAAATTTACATAAAGTACCGTAACGTAACAGTACAATCACATCGGTGTGCCTTATCAATGGCACGAAATCAACAATGCCATCAGTATCAATTAATATTCACCATTTTAAGCACTTGAAAATTGCTAAATATCAAGATTTTTAGCTTACATACTACAGTAATTCTTTTATTCTTACACACTTGCAATGTTTAACGCAAGGGTTTACGGTAGAATTAATTGCGTATGGTGGAGATAATTGACGACAGTTAGCACAAAACTTCAACAATAAAAATTAACGTTAAGTCTATACAATCTTTTTAAAACATAAAAAACTCGCGTCTCAACATCTTATCAAGTGACAACACCAAATACTACGGTTATATTTTTAAAAGGCAAGTTAAAAAAATGTTATAAACAATTTGCAAACAGGTGGAACTTTAGGATTTTCTATGACCACAGAATAATTCAATTTAAAGTACTTCAGATTAGATTATTCTGATGTAACCATAAAGTGTCGCGAATAAGTTGGTAAAATTTCACTTTGAACCCAGCACTCCTGCGTGACGTGCCGCACTAAAATACGTACTGTAGAATAAATAAATTACAATTTTCATTCTTATACAAAACATTGACACGGTATTTGAAGATCGCATGATATTTATAAAAGAAAAAAAAATTGTTTCCCATCACATTAAAGTCTGTCCATTTTTCTCATTGTTCTCCGTGAGTGCGATTGAACGATGAGCAGAATGTACAAGTAATCCCTCGCCAACCGCAGTTTTGTGATAACGCGGATCACTTTTTGCATCCAAAAACTTACTTACGCGCGAAAATTTTCGCGCACACACGGTTTTAAAATAATTAAATTTTTAAAAACAGCCAAATTTTAATATTACAATAGTTCTGTGTTGTAAATACAGTATGTGTTTATCAGTGTATTTCACACACTGAAACACGTTTTTTATAATTTCCCCTAATCCTGTGATTTGTAGGATCTTGGTCTCACCAAACCGCGGGTTTTTCAGGAACGTAACACCCGCGGTTGGCGAGGGTTGACTATCAAAAAATATTGTATTGTTCAAGAAAAACTATTTCAGTGACATTCACTCACGGGTACAGTGAGTTACAATATTCTAAACAAATTAATAATAAGTTATTAAATTCACTTAAAGAAGTATAATCACAATATTTCATTAAAAACCGCAGATTGTTTTACACAAAATATTTGCAATTTCACTTCCCCTTCAAATACGACTGTTACACGAGCTAAACATTTTTCAGCTTGAAAAACTTTCACTAAATAGCAACGCAAAAAAAAATTCCCAGCGGTCAAGCAACAACTCTTTGGATCCTCAAGCATTTTTAGAAATTCAAAGAATTGCTGGTGACGAACAACATTTTACTATTATAAGGCAGTATTAAAATAACTAAAGCATTATTAATGTATCTTACTTAGTCTACAGCAATCACAATTTGTTAAATGATAACGGAGTAGACTTTTTTCATTCAGTTGGTAATAATACAAATTTTCATAACTGAGATTAATTGCAAATTAATAATTTGATATAACAGTTGGAGAAAAATGTAAAAATTAAACTGGTTTACGAGTAACAAAAGTAAGTTCAGGCATTAGCGTAAGCTAATGCACACCGACAAAGTGAATTCATGATTTTACACTTTGTCTATAATGTATTTAAACTGACAATGCAGATCAAAACATAAAATTTCACATTCTATTTACAAATCGTTTCCTAGTAAAGAAAAATTGTCCGTAAAGCATTTCAACTACCAATCACAAAATAAAATTCACAATAAAAAATGACTTATTCTTGGTGGTAATGTTACAAAACACAATATTTTATAAATCGAACAAATTTTGTTTAGGCCTAGCACAAATCATAGAATCATTACCGAACGTGAAGAGTTAAAGTTACTTCTTTTTTTAATTTTTCCTATTTATCCAACGAAGAATAAAATGAGTAGTACTCCCGGATTAAGTCTTCAGGTGCTCGACGATCGAAATCTTACAGTAAAATTGCCGAAATCGAAAAACATAAGTAATAAGAAATCAATGATGGCGACTAGAATTAAGGATAAACAATAGCCCGTGCGCTCGCATCGCGGCATGACCACTAATTCACTATACATGTAGCAATAATTACAAAAACTATTAAATAAACAGTCCAAATATTTGTATGCGTCATATTTTGACGGACGGAAAATTTGGTCACAATATTTCACAGGGAAATCTAAATTGGGAACTTATTTTTCACAAAATATACTGGCAACTTCGTTTTCCCTTCAAAAATTCCTGGCCTCAGTGCAACACAGTATCATTACTAGCAAGAAGAGAGTATTCCATGTGGTATACTAACTATAAGTACATTCAAAATATAGGTGAGTAGAAACATTCATTGTGTCACAGCAAAATTGATGATATTGGCAACGTTATTAAATAAAATTATGTTAATTGCAGTAACAATTTTACAGCAAAATAGCGTCTATTTACTACTGACAAGAGGCAACCAATGTTTAAGAATAATAAAACAAAATACAATTTTACGAAGTAATTTTCTAATCATCGTCACCTGATAACAAAACTAAAGATAAGCGGCAAAAATTTCCTATAAGATTCATAGAATACAAGTTATACGGAGACAAGATTTTTTAAGACAAAAAATTTTCGGGGTTTACAAATCTGCAAAAATTACTTCAATGTTTAGTAATAAACATAAAGTGGAATTACTCATTCAACAAATAATTTTAATAATTTTAATCTAGATTCATTTTAGAAAACAAGTACGGAGTATTGAATAAAGTACAAGTATTCAGAAAAACTTGTTTTCTGTTTACAAAAAAAATTAATTAAGATCCATAAAAAAGTTTAACGAACTGCACATCGAAATTATTTTCGATCCGAGTTGTACATTTTTACAAATTGTATTATGACTGAACAATAATGGAACGTTATGGATAAAAAATAATTTATAATTGGGGAGTTACGAAATTGGTCAACTTTTTTCATAAACATTTACTATAATAACTTGAAATTAGAATCATTAATGAAGAAGTATGCAGTATATTAGACTTTCATCCTACCGAACACTGTTTGTAAACTAACAACTAAACTACCGCGAAAAAGACCCAATTACAATATATTTATACAGAAATTTTTTCACAAAATAAATACACAAGAAAAATTTGTCTTGTGTATCCAAATGTACTGGTAAAGACTACAATTAACATTTGATACTATTACATTGATGCAAATTCCAACAAAACACACAACTTTCTCTGCTTACATACTTTACTGATCTCAGCAATTTGACAATAATAAGTATTAATTTCGAGAGAAAATTGCATAAAAAATGACCTAGAGGATTTCCGGTAAATCCGCAACTCGATTAATTCACTCCCAGATAATCGGGTATCTACTGAACAATTTGAACAATTTGCAACGGTGGAAAAATACAGCAAACACAAATCAAATAAAAATAAAAATTACTGTTAATTAACATTAAAAAATTAACTTTTCCGCATCAAAACACTAATTAGAAATTACAAAACATTTCCACGTAATGCAACAGCAACCAAATTGAGTTGCAAAAATAGATGACCTTAACACTGTAAACAAAATTCAAAATATTAATGCAACAACAAAGAAAACTTGCACTTAATATTTTTAATTGATCACTTCATTTTCAACAGCAATTACTCTATTAAACGGTTATATTTTTAAAAGGGAAGTTAAAAAAATTATTCTAAACAATCATTTTAGGTTTTTCTAGGACTACAAAATAATCCAAACTAATGTACCGGTACCTAAGATTAGATTATTCTCATGTTATAGTACAGTGTCACGAAGTTGGTAAAATTTCACTTTGAAGCCAGCACACCAACGTGACATGCCGCACGATGATATTGTAGCAAAATATACAATAAAAAATTATGTTACTACCAAAGATAATTTTTCTTCGTACAAAACAATATACATCAGTTTTACAAATGTTGTCCAAATTAAGTGAATTTTGAACCAGTACAATGGGTTCCGATATTCTAAACAAATGAGTAATAAGATTTTAAAATTACTTAGAGAAGTGTATTGTAATCATAACATTCCCCTGAAATATGTTTTACACAAAATATTTCCAATTTCATTTGACCTTCAAATACCACTATTGTAAGCGCAACCATAATCTTAAGATTTTTAAGATAATGGTGCAACTAAAAATAATATTCAAGATTACCATTAAATTAATACACTCAGTAAAGTACCAATAAATGTCCCCGGTAAAGAAAAGATGAAAAATATTCAATAAAGATAGGTTGAGTAACAACTTTCATTGTGTCACACCGACGACATAATAAAGCGTGATAGTTCTGGAAAGTTAAATTTCTGACTGAGTTACTTCAAGAAGAAATTTGTTTTGGTGAACTATACAATTATCAGTGTCGTTTATCAAACACTTTTATTGTGCGTCACACACGAAAAGCAATGCAAAGCAAGAAAACACACATAAAATCTTACTAACGAACTTGTCTTAAATTATTAATTTGAAGTAAACTCTGTCGTACGGTTTTTACGAGTAACAAAAGCTAGTTCAAAAATTAGCGTAAATAATACACATGGATAAAGTAAATTCATCATTTTGTACTTAGTCCGTCATAAACTGACAACGCGGATGAAAATATAAAATTTTCACCTTCTGTTTACAAATCATTTCGTAAGAAAGAAAAATTGTTCGTAAAGCATTTCAACTACCAATCACACAGAATAAAATTCACAATAAAAAAATAATTTTTCTTGGTTGAAATGTTACAAAACACAATATTTCATAAATCGAACAAGTAATGTTTAGGCCTAGCTCAAATCACACAATCATTGCCGAACGTGACGAGTTAAAATTCCTTCATTTTGAAATTTTTCTTAATTACCCAATGAAGAATAAAATGCGTAGAATTCCCAGGGTGAGTCTTCAGTCACTCGATGATCGAAGACCTCACTAAAATCGCCCAAATCGGAAAATACAAAAACGAAGGAGTCAATGGCGACTAGAATTGAGGATAAACAGTTACTCGTGCATCGCAACGCCGCGTGACCACTATGACAATAACAAAAATAGTTGAATAAACAGTGTATGATCATTGGCCACAGACCACCACGCTATTCTACCACTTAATATTACATCTAATAATAAGCATGCACGAATTTCTGGGCATCAGGCGTGGATGACCATAACCGAACGCCATCTAGTGAAGAAAAATACAACTATTTTTCTGAATTTTTGTATTACAAATACCAATTTTTATATACTGTAATTGTTACTTATTTCTTGGTACATATTATTTTTGTTAACAAAATGTGTACTGTATTTCTGTAAGTTTATCTTAACAGCAAAAAAATAAAAAATGAAGTTCTGATTTTGTTTACTTTTAATTGTCCGATCTCGAAAGATCAGACGTAAAAAAATTGGTCTTAAAGACTCATTGAATGCTACTCGCCACGGAAAACTTTAGTAAAAGGCGAAAGTTTTACCCGAAATGACAAGAAGCCAGAGATAAAACCAAATCTCCCTCGCATTAGTACCCAAACGCTAAGTCGACATCAAATGCAATGACATTTTAGCAATTTTGCACCAAATAATTTATTAACCAGCTGTCATTTTTGTAAAACTTTAGTCGTGGTACCAAAAACTAATCAAGTACAAATTAATTACTTAAAAAAATGGACAAATAATTTCCTAATTTTTCCTTAAACTGATTGAGTCATCCAGTTTCCGACATAATCCCTCTACAGGCTGTTGCGGATATTAAACAAAAATTGGAATTTTCTGTAAAATATTTATACAGTACAGGTAGTAATACTCAAAGTTACAAACATTTAATATATTGTTATAAATTTTTCCGCACTCAGGCAGACTGGCGAAAAATATGAATACGTTAATATTTTGCTGCTAAAAACACTTAAACAATTTATCGAAAAATATACACTGCATTTAAATTTAAAAATCTTTAGTGAAAACTTTTTTAAAGATGAAGTATTTTTGTTCGTGATTCTCCTGTTTTATTGGCGGCTGGTTTACTCCAACTCGGATTTTGTAGAAATTGTAGAACCATTAATTGTTTGAAATAAGAAAAATTTAAGAAGTGTAGTTATTATACGCTATCAATAAAGTGAGTACAGTACTACGTAGTATTAAATTTTACTGCCAACAAAAATTTAACACTCAAGTTGAAAAAGTACTTAGAACTAAACCCATATTGCTGCATTTTAACAAAAAATATTGGCTGTAAAGTTTAAATTAAAATAATGTTGAGGCACGCGTGTACGTATTGCGTAAATGGTAAACGCTTCTTCATTTAACCCCGACATTAAGACATGTTCATTTTGCGATTCAGGTAATTCGGTCATTACACAATTAGAAATATTCATTCTTAGTAACAAAAAAAAAGAATAAATAATTTAACAGCAAAGAAACGCAAAATTGACAACATCAACAAATATTGATGTCAACGGTAAAATTTTACAAATAATAATCACTGTTACTTTGACAGGTTAGTCATAAAAATATTAATTTTCCGTCTGGCTTGGTTTCTGCAATTAGGTGACGGTGGTATAAAATAGCGATAATTTTTTGTCAAATTATACAAAGGGATTATAATATTTAAGTCTATAATTCAAATTTTCTCACTACGCTACACGATATAAAGTAAAATTAATCTCTCGTCGCTTACATGGCTCCAACTCAAATTCAATAAACAATTATTTCAGAACCATGTATTACAATAATCAACATTACAAATTAATTTGCTTTGTGTAAAAGTTTTACAAATTTTAGTAAAACTTCTGGGTTGTTTAAATTTTGAACACTTAGACACAAATGCGCAAATCAGCTAATGGTAAACAAATTCTCGAAAACGATACAGTTTTAGAATTTCCAAACTCATGCATACTCTATTACATTTTTCAGTTCGAGTCAAAACTTTTTATATTGAACGTCACATCAAACTTTAAACGTATTCAGGTAAAAATTAAACAAATTGTAACTATGGTAACAGCAATGAATAAATTGATTTCACAACAAATTTACATAATGTACCGTATCGTAACAGTACAATCACATCGGTGTGCCTTATCAATGGTACGAAATCAACAATGCCATCAGTATCACTTAATATTCACCACTTTAAGCACTTGAAAATTGCTCAATTTCTAGATTTTTAGCTTGCATACTACAGTAATTCGTTTATATTATACACTTGCGATGTATAACGTAAGGGTTTACAATAGAATGAATTGCGTATGGTGGAGATAATTGACGACAGTTAGCACAAAGCTTCAACTATAAAAATTAACGTTGTACTATAAAATTGATTACCAGACTACAAGTAGGTCTATACAATTTTTTTAATACATTATAAAAAACTCGCGTCTTAACATCTCAACCAGTGACAATTACACGTACTACGGTTATATTTTTAAAAGGCAAGTTAAAAAATGTTATAAACAATTTGCAAACAGATGGAACTTTAGGATTTTCTAGGACCACAGAATAATTGAATTTAAAGTACTTCAGATTAGATTATTCTGATGTAACCATACAGTGTCGCGAATAAGTTGGTAAAATTTCACTTTGAACCAAGCACTCCAGCGCGACGTGCCGCACTAAAATACTGTAGAATAAATGAATTATAATTTCCATGCTATACAACAGAATGACAGTATTTGAAGGTCGCAATTCAACTATGAGCAGAATATACAAGTAATCCCTCACCAACCGCGGTTTTGTGATAACGCTGTTCATTATTTGTATCCAAAAACTCGCTTACGTGCAGAAATTTTCGTGCACACGCAGTTTTAAAATATAATTAAATTCTTAAAAACGCCAAATTTTAAGCATATTCTATACAAATCGTTTCCTAATAAAGAAAAAATGTCCGTAAAGCATTTCAACTACCAATCACACAAAATAAAATACACAATAATAAAATAACTTTTTCTTGGTGGTAATGTTACAAAACATATTTTATAAATCGAAAGTGAAGAGTTAAAGTTACTTCATTTTTAATTTTTTTTCATATTTAATTAACGAAGAGTAAAGTGTCCAAATATTTGTGCGCGTCATATTACAGAAATACTTTTGTAATAGTTAGTGACAAAAAAAGAATTCAACCCCAACACACGTTTCTACTTGTCTCTGACGGATATTTACAACGATTCACACTACTTCACAAGGCATATGTCATCGCAAGAAGGTACAATAATTCTTCCTGATTCAACTATAATTTCTGTTGAGACACTAAGATATTCAAACCACACGTGTATGAATTTACAAATAACCATTGAAGATCTTAATTATTCCAGAAATTATTTTTGATTCAGGAAGAATTATACGTTGTGCACACTGAATAATAGCATCACTACTTTTGCATCTTCCGCAGAACAACGCACGTGCAAAATAAATGGAACGTATCTAATGAGAATGAATGTGAAATTACTCGATGCAAACACAAAATTTTCAAACTTGGGCTAATCAATCACAATCGAGCATAAGGTCACACGACGAAATAAGTTACAAATAACCAACCATCAGTAACCACTACCCAATAACCGAGACGGACTGACCACCAATAAAACCACACTGGAGCATAGCCACAGCAAAAAGCAATTATTTACAGTACTTGCTAATAGTACGCTACAATTTAACATTTAACAACAAAAGACCACCGAATTATTGCAGAAAATATTTCCAAACAACTTTCTAAAACTTGAAATTTTTCCATCAATATTTTAGCATAATCATTACTTACGCTAAATGCTAAAGTAACTAAAACAATTGTAATTTTACAATTGCATCACAAAACAAATCAATATACAATAGTAACGTAATAATCAAAACTTAAATGCTAACAAATGGTACAATTACAGAATGCATATCTTGAACAGCACTTCATTATTGCACTGGTACGTCTTAACAAATCATCAACAGCTGTTGATCAAAGCAACAACAGTAATAATTAACGTTTCACTATAAAATTGATTATCAGGATTGGTCGGTACAATTTTTGGATAAACTAAGAACTCACGTTTCAACATCTAGCCCAGATGGTTGATACGTAGTACCGAACTGTGAAAGATGAAATTAACGGAGATATTTTTAAAAGGGAAGTTAAAAAATTGTTGTAAACAGTCACAGTAGGATTTTCTAGGATTACAGAATAATCCAATCTAATATACCTAAGACTAGATTTTTCTGTTGTTACAGTAAAGTGTCAAGAGATCGAATTAGTAAAATTTCAATTTGAACCAGTAACTTCGATGTGACCCAATATTTTAGAACAAATAAATTATAATTTCCACTCTTGTACTAAACAGTGAAATATTTGAAGATCGCGTGACCGTAACAAACTAGAAAAAAAATTATGTTTCCCAACACATTAAAATCTCCATTTGTCTGATTATTTAACGTGAGTGCAATTGAAATATGAGCAGAATACAGTGGGCAAAAAAAATAACTGGACACCTACATTTTTGAGTTTTCATCTTTGTAAATCCTATAACTGCCGACGAGCAAATCAAGCGATCACAAAAACAAAAAGTGCACTAAAAAGAGCTCGC
>JAQIWS010001773.1:0-10203 GCA_034696085.1 Stigmatogaster subterranea | reverse complement strand
TTTTCTTTCTTTACTCTTTGTCGTTCAATTTATTACGCGAGCATGACTTTGCAAAAGTTTTAAAAGAATGATTCATGAGGCGTAGGTAATTTATTTAATGCATCAACTCACGAGAAATTGAGTAAAACCGATCATTTTGCGGAGTTTATTTATTTTTAGAAAATGGCGCGCTTTAACCGAGTCGAGTTTCGCTCTAAAACTTAATTTCGCGCAATTTATTACCAAAGATCGCGTTTATCACTCGCTGCGCGCGGAGTATTGCTAATAATTTCTAGATTTATACAAACTGTAATATTTTTTAAGGTTTACTTTAGTCTCGGTTGGTTTACGAAATGTTTAACGCGCGTGTGCCACTATGGTTAATGGCCAATTTCCTACGTCGTCGAGGTGTCACGTAAAATGATTGCGAGTTTTCTCTTTTCGATCGATTAACTCGCAACGACGTCGTTAAGTTTCAGCTTTTCTCAGGTTGAGAGAAATTAAAAGAGGCAATTTCAGTTATCTTAGTCTCTTTGGCCTACGTTCGTCTCGCATTTAAGTCTACTAACCATCTGTTTCCCGAGTGGGATCTCGAGCGCAGATTGACTTTTGGACGAGACTGGATTACGCGATAACTTAACGTATTAATTTAATGCGTTTTTGAGAAAAGTTGACCGAATCGTCGACGAACAAAATTTGGGTTGGGAGAAAGGAAATGCAAGTTTGCCTCGCGACTTGCGCTACTTGATGGATTGATGGCTGGAATAGGTAAAGAAGTGCAACCAAATCGCTTCGCTCCAGCACTCGCTTTGGCACCAAAGTGGCGGTCGGTGATCACTGTCAAACTGATAAAAGTGATCAGCCGAGTAGGAAAAGTTCTCGCGTTCAAGAAACACGGTTGAAAAGAGGAAAAGTGGATGAATAGTGTAGCATTTTTTATAGCGTCGGATTATCAGTTGCGCGCGTCCCTCCAATCACCAATGGTTTGAGCTCTTCTTATCTGAACCAATGTCGTTTAAGTCAGTATTGATTCCAATGTAGCGGGGAGAAGGGAGAAAAGAAGTCCTCGCACATCACGTGGTGATTGCTGAGCCCAAATCTCCGCCTCACAATGGCTTCTCCTCAGGACGATATTCCGCGCACAATGGGTATCTTAATTGGATATCGTGTTGTACAGATTTATTCGCGTACTCCTAACTTTATAACAAACTTCGCAATCATCATCATTTTTTTTTTGAAAACGGCGCCAATATTTTTTCCTTCGTGTTTTCAAAACGTGGTGTCGGGTAATGAGTCACGGAGAATGCACTGGTAAAGTTGTTTGACTTTGCGCGACCTTACCTTACCTTACCTTTCCTGCGAAAAAGTCACTCACCGAAAAGTCAGTAAAATGGATTTTTTTTTCTTATTCTTTTTCTTTTTTTGCGTGGTTAAATTTCTGGTAACTAGGGTCAGTCGATATGTGGTAAGGAAATGATTGCGCATTCTTGGTTTTACGTCGCGTATTGAGTTCAAGTTGTAGTTATTTGGTACGAAATTTTATCCAACGGTTGTTGTTAATTTTTTTCTCACTCGCTCGGGGCTATTGTATGCGCCTTTATCTGCGAGTGGAATCTAAGGAGGGAAATAATCAGCGTGTAGGAAGTAGAAAAATACAAAGCAACTATTGTTTCACCAGAGTTTATTCTATTCATATAAAACTCGATTACACGTCACTGCTTATTTCTGCCGGAATTTTTTTCTTTTCTGGGTTATAGTGTTCATTGTGTGACTGATATTTTACAGTATTTTTTAAGTTCATTTCCGTTTGTGTATTTAGTGCAGATATTTTAAGATTAACCTAAGATTTTAACGTAATCCACTTTATATTTTTGTACTGTATATCTTAAATTTAATTTTTAATTTTTTTTTTGTCTTTTAGGGTTTCTTCAGGAGAAGCCAATCCAGCGTGGTCAACTATCAGTGTCCTCGACAGAAGAACTGCGTCGTTGACAGGGTGAATAGGAATCGATGTCAATATTGCCGATTACAGAAATGCTTAGCCCTTGGAATGTCCAGGGACGGTGAGTAACTTCTCGTAATCATAGAATAGTGAGTTAGAGGGCGGGCGACTATTGTTTCCAGTCGAGCGTGTGGGAGTTTGGGAAAATAAAAATTTCGTCTTTTTTGTGGCGAATATTTTATGCAAAGTTGTAATTACTTTTTTATTCAGGTGTATAATTATCAATCAGAGATAAATTCAAAAAAGCCTCTAATAAAATATAGGTTCACTCCAATTAATCGTTTTAGGAAAAAGTTAAAAAAAAATAAAAATATAAAAGAATCCTCCGAACATTAATCAAAATCTTTCTCGTAGAAGAAAAGAATCGTTCCGTTCTTTATTGCGTTGGAGTGAACTTGTTAGGAATTTAAATTGAGATATGAAAAAAGAAGAAAAAAATGAAAACGAGATAATAATAGGATTCGTAACCATTGCTCGAAGGTAATAAAACTTTTGACGAACCCAAGGACTCCTTCAGTATGAAATAAAAGTTTTTCCCGAGTGCTGGTCCGAATAAGGAACTCCGAAGGAGGAAGAAAAGGTGGTTTCTGCTCTGCCTCTTTTTCCGTCACCTGGAGCTAAGTAGGAAGAAAAGGCACTCGGTTATTTGCCCGTGTTACGGGGCCAGTCCCTATTACCCAACAAAATGCACCTTGTTTTGTGTCATTTCCGGGTTTCCGTTAGATCACCGAGTGCGTTCACAATAGGCTTCGAACAAGGAGTGAGAGCAGTGGGAAAATAGATGTTGGTTTTACCCGCGCGACGGGGCTGTTGAATAAGAGCCCTTTACCTAACTTTACCTAAAAGGGAGTGGGAACACCTCAGCAGTGGGTAAACAATTTATTGTTGACGTTTGAGATAACGAGAGAAAGGAAGGTGAATGTCCTCACTCAGCCTTTAGTTAGACGTTAGAATAAAATAGTTACGACGGGACTCGCACTCTAGGGGTAATCCACGGGAGGTTAATTATTACATTACATATATTTTGAAAAACGTCGGTAATACGTGGTATAGTGTACCTTTGAAGTGATTGGAACCTACGCAATGGTAGGATATTGATTGTTTTTGCAATTTTTTTTAAAATTGAACGTTTAATTTTTCAGCTGTAAAATTTGGCCGCATGTCTAAGAAGCAGCGCGAAAAGGTGGAAGACGAAGTACGTTTCCATCGAGCGCAGCTCCGTCCACAAACTGAGACGTCTCCCGACAGCTCGGTGTATGACCAACCTCAGCCGTCCTCATCCAACCAGCATCAAACTTACGTGAACGGAGTGTAAGTAACAACCGAGAGTCAGCAACAAAAATATTTCTTTTAGGAAAAAATCTAATAGGGCATTGTAAAACTATGCGTAAATTTCTTTTCTCGGGGAGAAACTTATAAAGATTTTTTAAATTAAGGTGTTACGAAGCAAATATTAATTTTTTTTCTGTTACATTAGATACACGACGTACAACGGTGACGTCAGCACGTATATTCCTAACGGTTACATCCCACAAACTACACCCATTACGTTCGACATGGCAACGGATTTCCAGGTGGACAGCACAACTTTTGAGAGGCAGCAAATGGAACCGACGATGCCGGACGCTGGTCTTCTCAACAACCTGGTGGCCACAGGTAGCAGTCCACCTCCCTGGGAGGATTATGCCCCCGACCTCTTAGCTCAACTAGGAGGATCAGAGGACAGCCTTCTAGACTCCTCCAATACTCTTGACTCGAACCCGCTCTTCCTTCTTTAAGGGTTTTGGGTATTAATATTTGCGGGTGATTTCAGTGTTTTAAAAGAAATTACATTCTTTCTTTTATTTTTACATCTTTCATTTCGATTTAATCTACATTTATTAATATTTTTAATACACCGGGAGAGCTGATTTGCTTCTGCACTTTTTTCTCTTGTTGTTTGCATGTGATCTCAGTTCTCTTTATGATATTAACTCGAGTCTGGTTTGTTTGCTCTTCATATTTTAATTTCTTTCTTCCTTCATTTTTCCCCTCGTAATTTCTCTGCATCGGCCGTATTGTGCACAAGTCGTTTTAATTTTTCACGAGATGAGGTGGTAATTTTACAGACAAGTTAGAAACTAAGGTCATACAAATTTTTAACTAGTTTTGACGAAAGATCTGAATTTGTTTGTAAAAGAAAAGAAATTCTTAATCTCCATTTTGTAATAATTTAACGTCTAACTTTTGTTTTCTGATATATTATATAGCGTGTTACTATTAATAATTTTATTATAGAAGTTTACAAAAATTTGTTTAATTAGTTAAATTATGATTTTTCTAACCTTCCTCTAAATGCCTTAAAATTTTTCCGAGCCAACTTTTATTATCGTTATCATTACTGTTACTGTTATATATGTGGGAAATTTTTTGAAATGTTACTTTGATGTTAATAATTAACTAAAAGTTCGGATAAATGTATGTTGATTTTAGGTGATAGAGAATTTTTATGTTCTTGACGACAACGCTTAGTCTCTCGTTCTGTTCGCGGTGCATTAATCTACTTTCGACCGCTCGCCATCAGATGGCAGCACAAATTTACGCAATAACTCACCTGGCGGTAGCTTTCGTAAGCTTGGAACTAACGACGTTATTAACAGTTGGTTATAATTATTAGATCAATTTTTCGCTCGCAATGTCTGATAATAATCTGTTGAATTTTTCTTAAATTATTGTTTTTACTGAAAATGATTATTGTTGTTGATAAGTGTTAATTTCTGTGTGTGATTTTTTTAAAATTTAATTTAATTTTATTATTATTTACTTAAATGGGAACTGGTTGTGTGTATTTTGAAAATGTTATTTAAAATCCCATTCCATTTTGAGTTATAGCTATAAAAAAAAAATCAATCAGTATTTTAAAGCACATGTATGTTTACGATAGGAAAAAAGGCTTTATTTTTATTATACTTCTACTAAAAACAAAATACTCAATTTCTATTCACAATTGATGTTGGGGCATAGAGATGTATTTTAGAATAAAAATACCTCGATTGCCTTTATGACATAACTTGGATTGTGTAGGTTATTTATTTCTGCGCAGTGATCTATTACATTTCAATTTTCAATATTAGCGTTATACAGTACTTATTGGTTTATTGAGCAATTCGTATCTGCGTCTTATTTTGTTAAATGATTTCGTAAAACAGTAATTGCGGCGCTAGTTTAAATTTAAGGCATTTTTGAGGAAGTTTTCTTGTTGTTGTTGCATGATCTGCTTGTATTGTTTTTATTCTCTCATCTGTGATGAATTTATTTCCTTACTATTTTATACTAATTTTGTTTTTTCGTCAACGAAGTAATGATTTCCGATAAACATACAGTTGTAAATTTTTAATTTTTAATTTTTGACTTGTTTACCCGAAAGCAAAACTTTTGTTGACTTGAAAAACAAAATTGCGATTTACGAAAACAAAAATGAAAAACTAATGAAAACAAAATTTAAATTTAAAACAACAAAAAGAAAAAATATATATTTTCAGTCCCTGATTTCCTCATTTACTAATAAACTGATTACCTTTTCATGACGGGAGCAGATACGACGCCAATTACAGACCTACTGGCCAAATCCATTTTGGAAGCGCACACGCGTACGTGCTTATACAATGCCGAGCAGGTGATGGAATTGTCGCGGAAACCCAAAGATGTTTCCAAGGAGCAATACTACAGAAATATGGTAACCGGACTATAAAAACCAACTTAGGTTTTATTTTAATGTCACACTCTCTTCTCGAGAATGAATGTGTAATATTTTTTACTGGAATGATATTTACTTTTTGTCGTTTTAAGGCCCATGAAGATTTGTGGTTGGATTGTGCGCAGAAGTTGACAGCAATCATACAACAAATCATTGAGTTTGCCAAAATGGTTCCCGGCTTTATGAAACTGTCCCAAGATGACCAAATAGTGCTATTGAAGTCTGGTAAGTATAATAGTAGTGACAAAGTATGTCTCGCGGTTATTGATTTCATTTTTTATTGTTTTAAAGGGAGCTTCGAGTTGGCGATAGTCCGAATGAGCCGATATTATGACTTAAGCACAAACTCCGTGCTGTACGGGGAAAATTTTTTACCATTAGATGCCTTCCTCACGACAGGTAAATTAAAAAGCATTAATCGAAATTATGAGTATTGAAACTAATTATCACGCGTTTAAATATTCAATTCAGATACGATTGAGATGAAATTGGTCACAAATTCGTTTGAATTTGCAAAGATGCTAGCAGAGTGCAAACTCACTGAAATGGAGTTAGCTCTGTATTCAGCGTTCGTCTTGCTGTGCCCAGGTGAGTAATCGAATTGATAATTTAGCAACGAGATGGATTAAATATCTCATTTTTTACATTATCTAGAACGACCCGGCCTTAGAGGTTTGGCCGAAATTCAACGCCTGAACCACGCGGTGATGAAGGTTCTCAAGACCGAGCTGAGCAGGACGCACAAAGTTCCCTTTAAGGGCGACGTAACGGTCTTCGATTCGCTGATGGCTAGGATGCCGGGACTCCGGGAGTTGAATTCCTACCATATGGAGTCGTTGACGCAGTTTAAAAGATCGCAGCCACATTTGGAGTTCCCAGCTCTTCATAAAGAACTCTTTTCCGTTGACAATTAACGAGACAAAGATAGACAACGAACAAAAATTTTTTCTAAAGAGACCGAAACGGAAAGAGGGAAAGAGACGCGCCAAGTCGATGAAAATTTGTCTGATTTCTTATTGGTGGGGATGTTGGGTTTGGAAATGCGCTATTCGTGCAGGAAAAAATGAGAAATAATTCGGTTTGAAAATTATACTTGTCCCATCCACAGTCGTCGTTTGTCCTCAATCGCATTATGAACCATAGACGATCGAGTGTCTCGTGGAAGAAAAGTAAAATTCTTTCCCGTGTTGTACAAATTAAACCCACGATGAGCTGCCAATTTTTCGCCCCCGGGACTGCCCACGGTGAATTCTTTCTTCTGACGGTATTAACATTTTACAATCTTACGGTGGAAGAAAATGGCGATCGTGATGAAGAGAAATGTTAATTATTTTTTATTTTAAAATATGTTTTGGGAATCATCAAAGAAGTCGATGGGTACAAAAATAGGTTGTAATTCAATTTTGTTCACAGCTGGTATTCATTTTATACGGTCAATCAATCATTCCGAGGGTAAAATGGGTTTAAATTTTATTGAAAATACGCGTAGATTCTTATTTTCGTCTTTTCCGTTAAATGATAAATTTTTGTAGGTTGGGGGTAAAAACTGTTATTAATACCTGTTACCTTGTTTCGATCTCAATTTTGTTGCTCGTTCAAGTTTTTCTTCGAATTCGGTTGATTGATTGTATAAAATATTTATGATTGACGGGGTTTTGTTTTTTATTAGATGCAGGGACAAAAAAGAAATCTTTTTTTAAAAAGTATTTATTGACATTTTGCGTGCACTTTTTAACTGCGACTATCACGTCATAAACAGTTTCTTTCTACTTAAAAAAAAAATTTACATTTTATTTTCTTTTTCCTTATTTCTCCCTCCTCCATTCGTACGTTGCATCGTTGTTTGTGTCAGATTATTGAGTAAAGGATAAGAACTAAGAAAACTAACAGTGTTGGAAAAAGGTATTCGAGTGTGATTTTGTGGTGTCGGTGTGATTTGTAATTTCGTAATGTAGCCAAAAAGAAAAAAAAGAAATTTGGATTTGAAAAAGCGAAAGATAAACGAAGGTACATCAAACTCCTCTTTATAAATACATATAACTATAAATATATAAATATAAATAAATATATATATATATATACGCACATATACATATATATATATATTTTAAAAAAATGCAAATCATGATTTTGTTGGTATATTTTAAACTTGTCACACAAGTATTACCCCCGTCATACTGATTACAATAACATTGTCTTTTCTTTTCGTTACTTTAATTTTGTTATTTTTAAAAAATAGATATTGATCACGCCTAAATTCTCATTTTTTCTTTTTAAAGTTAAATTGTTTGGCTTACAGGACTACTCCATAACTGCCAGTAGATATCAGCAAATGATGTCTTTATTACCCATTCGATAGCTTCTGCTGCTGCTACTGGTTAGCAATTCATGTGTAATGTTAATTCAATGAACTTGTTTGTAACCATTTGGGTGGAAGGTGAAGTTTTTATTAATTTTTGGCACTACTATCTCTCTCTCTACCTTTCTCTCTCTTTTCGAGAATATCTTTGATATTTATGGTTTAAAAAAAATTAATATAAAAAAAAATTTTTTTACTGATATTTTTTTCTGTTGTGAGGATTTAGGGTTTGAAGATGTGTAAAGAAAATTTATAAATTGCTTATTTGTTGTGTATTTTTCATTATCTTTTTACTTGTCATCGGTTTAGTTTATTACGTTTAATATTTGTAGGCATATTTTGAGTGAACTGGTTGTTGAATGATTTTAGGATTTATTTTATTTATTTTTATTATTGTTTTTCTGCTTTCGGTTTAATATCTGTCAAACTGAACATGGAATTATTGTTCATTAATTTTTTTGTTGGTTTTCTTTGGTGTAACTTGATCTCAAACGACGCGCTAATTTTCTGTTTTATTTTAGTTTATTTTTTAAATCTTTTTCGTTATGGAATGAAAGCAGAACGATTACGAAATGGTAGTGGGAAAAGGAGATTGCAACCGAGATGAAATAAATAAACGCCAGTTTCTTAGTTAAAATTCAGAAACTATAGCCTTATAAAACAGAAAACAAAATAATAATAAAAAGAAAAAGAAAAGAAATTTTTCTTGCACTTTTCTTCGTGAATAGTGTTGGTATTTTAAACTGACGGATATATTTTAATATTAGAAAAATACACTTGTTGAATAAAATATATCCTGTGATTGCGTGACACCTGCCCCCCCAAAAAAACTACAGTATTTTTTAAAATTTCCTACCAAGCTTTCGAGTATTTTTCTTTTCTTGTTACAAAAATTATAATTCTTAATTTGCTGTAATGACGTAGTGAAATTTTGTTTTTGTAGGAGACAATACATTTAAATTATGTTGCTTTTTGTACAAGATAATCATGGGATAAATTATTATTATTATTTGATATTTCTGGATAGATTATTTTGCATTTTATGTGCAGTTATTGGTTACACACTTACTGGATTCTTGGATAAAAATTTTCTTCTTCATTGGCAGTTGCAAATGATATTCTGTAGACGAAAGGCAGTTTTCAATTTTTGAAAAATTATTGCCAGTTTCCAGTGGTGCCTAGTATCTATTTTTACTATTCTTCTAATAGAATCTATTTCGTGTATTTTTCTTCTAAACGAAAACAAAAACAAAAAAAAAAAAGAAGAAAATTTCTTATCACTAAACGATAGAAAATGAATAGTTTTGTACGTGGTGAGACTTGAATCGATTTTGTGCAAGTTTTCGTGCGTTTTTCGTTATTGTTTTTATTTTTAATGAAAACTTTTTACAAAATTTCTTATAAATGTTGATCGCCTGGCAAATGTATTGGATATGGCCAGTAATACTCTGTAATTCGTCGAATATTACGGAAAAAAACAATTTGTACGTAAAATATAGCATCGATTAGGAATTGTTTGGTATTGATCACGTTTTAAAAAAAAAGAAGAAAGCTATTTTTCAAAATTTTTCTCTTTAATCTTCCCTTATGATTCCTGGCCAACATCTGAATTGCCTTAAATCTCAGGTTAGCTGTAATTTGTAATTTTTTCCTTTTTTTTTCTTTTTTAAAGAATGTTTGTCTCAGAAGAAAATTAAGAAAAAAAATCATTGCCTTTGTAAATCAAATGTCTTTTTAAAAAAAAACAAAGAAAAAGAAGGAAAACTAATTCGTTTTGTGGCGTTTTATAGAAATATCTTTTCGGTAGAACAAGATACTTGTACGTGTACTACCAGGTTTTATTAATAACTTCACTCGTTATATTTTTTGTTGTTGGTTCAATTTAATCAATCCTCTGAAAAAAAAAATTTCTTGAAATGATTAAAAAAAAAATGGGTAGTGGGTATTGATTTGTGCATATTATTTGTGTTTCAATTACGTTGTACGAAATATTGACAAAAAGTTAAATGAAATTGGTGTAACCATGCGTTTTTTGTACTATTCAAACGTGTGTATGTTTAGCTGTACATTTTAAAAATGCTAACGTGTCCTCTTAACATAATTATTTGAATTGTGGCGTAAAGTTAA
>JAQIWS010001772.1:0-10210 GCA_034696085.1 Stigmatogaster subterranea | reverse complement strand
GGGTGAAATGCCTACGGGAGCTCGTATGGTTCTCTTTTGTTATGTTTTTAGTACGGTAGAGAAAAAGGGCCGTCACACGTACACACTTTTATCAACAAAAATATTAATTGCTCGATAAAATGCTGGGACCACAAACAAATTAATTACAACTTTCACCAGCGATACTCACAAAATTTGTTGAAATTTACAAAACGTGCTGAACTATCATTCGTCACTCACACGATGTAAATACATTCCAATAACTTTCAAAGTACTTAAAAATTATTTTGCAACAAAATAGACAAGCTAAAAACATATTCAAACTGAGAATTGAACGTCGATGCCGCCATCATCGTTATCGAACATCGTTCTCGCCTAAATCTCGTTCGACGAATCCGCACTACCAGCTGACGTTAACCAGAAGTAAAAATCTTTCTTTTATAACTTAGTTATACGATTCTCATTTTTCAAAAAATAAATTTTACCAAAAAATTCAAGTCAATGTCGTCCAGTGAGTAGTTTACTCACCGAAGGACATTGACCTGAAAAAATTATACTAAATCGTGAGTTAATTCCCCAAATCCATAATTATCGGTTTTTTGCGATGTGGAAATTGACGGTGGAGGTTAGATTGTAGGTTTAGTATAGTAATATCTTTTACTCAGCTACTGCAAAGAAGAGAGGTTACGAACCAAAACAGAATTTTTTCTTAGATTGAGACAATTACAAACAGGGATTCGGAAAACTTGAAAAAGAGTTTTGGTTAGGTAAACTAACAAATACCATGGATCATTTATAGCTTATAAAAAGTAAATGTTTAATTTATGATTCACGTCTTACAGGTAACGAAAATATTCACTTTTTAACACACCAGGAAAACGTCACTCTTCGAGTGGATTTGGAAAACAATGATGGTGATTGTCATTCACTCAAGTTGAGTGAAATTAAAATCCGACCATCAAGTGTCATTCAATCAGAATAATCAATCTTACACAGTAATAAAACGCTTTTATTTGTCTAATCTCGCAGGAATATAGTTTTATAATTAATTATTTTCCTCGTTAATGTTTTAGAGAAAATTAATAACGGTTAATTATCTTTAGAATTAAATTTAAAGTTTAGTAGAATTTACTTGTAATCACTTCAACATCACATTTCGCTTAAGACCTTAACATTGACATTTAAAATAAATCAGAGGAAACGAATAATTGATTAACGCTCTAATCACTTACTCACTCTCCTAATATATAGTACGTTAGTTATCTATGTTTGCAGGCAAAAGGTTACTGCGTTAACACAACTGTACAAACTATTTGTACAATTTTAAAGTTGTAAACAGACGTTACAATTTACGCAGCGTTGCGTAGTATTTCGTATTCAGAGTTTAAACTCAAGTGAATTAAGTACTGATTAGTCACCATAAATCAAAATGCAAATTCGTTTGTATGCAATTGCGATATTAGCGCTGAATCTGAACACGGTAACTCATGCAAGAATTTCTAAACTGGAGACGTGCAACGAGCGTCTGGAAAAAGCTCTAAAAGCTATCATTCAAAATATTGTTACAGTAGTGGACAATACTGACCGTAAATACTATTTCAATTTTGTAACGTAATATCAAGTATTAATTACTCTATCACTTGTTCACACAGTGAAACCATTTTATTTCACAAAACCAACAAATTGTGTAGATTTACTCAACATTGGTTCGTAAAAATACAGTAGAGAACATGAATTTATAGTAAATGTAATAATTATTCCAACAAATTAATTAGGTTATACTGAATCTGGTGTTTATACAATTTATCCAAAGTCTTGGAACGGTACTTTTAACTCTGAATTATCAGTTTACTGCGACATGCAGACAGATGGTGGAGGCTGGATCGTAAGTTTAATGGCTAACTCGATTTAAATCAGAGTGAATTTTTTTGATTACTTAGGTTTTTCAACGAAGAGGGGATTATCACCAAAAACAAAATTTTTATCAAAATTGGGAGACTTATAAGAGAGGATTTGGCCAACTGGACAAAGAATTTTGGTTAGGTAATACAAAAAAATTGTGGTACTTAATTATAAATAATTAATCCGTAGATTTATTGTTTAATATAGGAAATGAAAATTTATTCGTGTTAACTAACCAGGAAAATGTCACGTTGCGTGTAGATTTAGAGAATTTTGAAAATGAAACGCGGTATGCTGTGTATGATAAATTCAAAATATCAAATTGTGAAGATAAATATAGGCTTATTGTCGACTCATATTCTGGAAATGCAGGTAAATTTCAGTGATAAAACTATTTACTGCCGCTGTAATTTACAAGAATTACATCTTTTAAAGGTGATAGTTTAAAATACCATAATAAATACCAATTTGCAACTTTTGATAAAGATACTAACACGTGTGCAGACAAAAGCAGAGGTGCCTGGTGGTACGTAGGTTGCCACGAATCTAACTTAAATGGGTTGTACAAGAAGGGAAAAAGTGACCATTACGACGTTGTATCTTGGAATGGTTTTAAGGGTGATAGATATTCGCTAAAAAAGAGTGAGATGAAAATCCGCCCAATTACTTTTAGCAAACCAGAATACTTGATTTCTTAAAACTGCAATATTTTTACTGATGTAGTTGTTGGAGATAGCGATTTAAACTATGTAATGCGCACGATCATTCAATTTATTGTGTATTAAAATCAAATTAAAAATTGATAATCGAGCATAGAAAAAATTTGTAATCGAGAAAAATAAATGTTTCCACTTTAACTTGAATTTTGTGCAGATGCCGTTTGGGTTACGACATGATGATCGTCACTGAGAACGATAGTTAATTTAATTTAATAACGTTTTTCAACGCGTTTTAGCTGAACATAGTGGTTTATAGGTAATTTTTTTCTTAATTCAAAGAATTAAAGAAGTAGATTTAATAAATTTGTGAAATTTTTTGGCCAATTCTTTTTTAAATTCGACTTCGTCTTACCACAGGACAAAGCCCAATTCGAAAACAGTATTGGTGTTAGTACTACGCCATTAAATGGTGTCGAGCTACTACCTGCTGTAGAACACAATTTAAAAAAAATACCTCGGAGGCGTAGGATTTTTGTGCAATAGATTATCTATACTCCGTTCTATCAGTAAGGAGTGTATAAAATTTATGGGTATGTAATTCACTCTAGAATGAATTTTTAAACGTTTGTGATAAAGCCGTGACAAGCCCTAACACGCTGCTTGAGCTTCGCCAACTTTCTTAGCTTTATTTTCTAAACTCTTCACAGTTGTGCACGTACTTGTATGTGTGAGTGATTGGGACACAAACGAGATGTAAATATCTCTTGACATTTTTTGCACTGTTGTAATTGTAGTGCTGTACGAATAGATTATTAAGGAACTTTTACCAAGTGATTGCAGTGTTTATTTAAACTTGGATCGCAATAATAGAAAAGACTGATTTCTTTAGAAATTTACAAATTATTCAGAGACTCAGCTCAGAGAGCGCATGGAACGCTATGGAGCAATATTTTTCGTCGACGAAAAATATTGTTTTTACGCTCCTTGCCAGACTCCCTTACTGGATATTTTTTTCCTGGTTGTTTGTAAAAATATCGAGAACTATGATAACTGGTCGACAAGTGACATTCTGGCAGAGCAACATCTGACTCGATGGAAAATCATTATGTAGCAATGTTTCTCATTTTGCAAAAACAACTAGGTTGTGACAGTTATCTGATTTTCGAAAATTGAAAAAAAAAATTTTGTCTTATCATTTTGTGTTTGTTCGTTGGATCGTTTAGTGGGATTATTTTGTGAAAGATAAATTAATTAGTTTGGTTATTTTGTATCATACCTAATGTATTTAACGGTTGTACTTTAATTCAAGCAGGTGAGTACTGCATATACGAATCATCTTCGGCACATTTTAAAACTCACACCACCGCGCATCAGATTTAATGAACCTCACTTCATCATCAACTTTAGAACTGAAAATACCAAACATGAGAAGCGTTTTAAGAGTTTAAGATTGATAAAGAAAGAAAGTGATAAACACCAACGTCAAACTCTAGAAATCCAA
This sequence comes from Stigmatogaster subterranea, assembly GCA_034696085.1. Taxonomy (NCBI): domain Eukaryota; kingdom Metazoa; phylum Arthropoda; class Chilopoda; order Geophilomorpha; family Himantariidae; genus Stigmatogaster; species Stigmatogaster subterranea. Next base: position 6,169 of record JAQIWS010001772.1, on the reverse strand, counting down.
AAATGAATGAATAGACTTCCAAGTTCTCCAAATTAAAATAATAGACTCACAAAATCAGTTAGATTTCTTGGTTCTTGGTGACCTCGCTCAGAAATTGAGGATAAGTGTGATAAAAATTATATTCCCTGAAAGGGATCTGCCCCCGTTCAGATTTCTGACTGATGTTACTGAATGTGCAGCTGATCGAGGAAAAAAGTTTGAAATGACTGAAAAATTAGCATTAACATGGAAAAAAATCTTAGAGGAATTAAACAAAATAAATTTAATGATTAAGAAAATCGCTGATGATTTAAAATGGATTATTAAGAACAGAAACAGCATCGCTCGTCCTGGAAATGCTTCCAGGTAATGGAAACTTTTCCAAATTATGAAAACTACAGTAGGAAAGAATACTAAAAAATAAATTCAACTCGCTTCAACTGTTGATCCCGATTATACCTAAATTTGATGGTGAATGATTCACCATCAAATACTGTCAGTGACTAGTTTTAAGCAAAATTTGTGACATATAATGCATGAGGCAATGATGCGAGTGCGTTCGCGAATAAATGCTGAAAAATTCTTGCGAAAAATTAAATAATTTCACAGAATGCGTTTGCAGGACAATTTAAGTAAAACAAAACTCTCGACGTAAAATTTGACCACGTGTAACAAAGAACGGAGTAAAATTGACTAAACCTAAATAGCTTCATATTAAATTTATCAACATTTTGACGTCAGCAAACTTTTGGCAAAAATTATTCAACAATGTAATCACCCGTTAAGCATTTTATAATTTTTCTCAGAAAGTCACAGTTACTAGAAATCTGGATAAATATATATTGGAAATATCCTCCAGTGATATCTCGACAACTGTTTTTTCGCGATTTTCGAGAATCTTGCGATTACAAATAAACTCTTTTAACAGATTTCTATCGAAATTTTTGAATATAGAAAAAAACTAGGCTTCGCGTGGTGCAAACGACAACGGAGGCAACTTTACAGTAATTGTGATTAAACAACGCATCGTCGACAACTTCAATACAAATATACAAATTTTTGCAGTTAAACAATCTGGCTACATATTTTCGGATATTAATGCACAAAATTATGATAAAATCCAGAAAATATGTTTACCAAATTCAATACAACGTAACTCATTGAACAGTCACCAACAGAGAAAAGTTACAGGCTGAACAAATTTGAAGCATCTGTTTACAAAACATTTTACGAAAACAAAATTTTACACCATGTTTTCTTCCATTAATTCACAAATTAAAATTCCGTGTAACGTGACTCAATAACCAAGCCAACTGGCCTATGGAAAAAAATTACTGGCTAAACCGCGTACAAAAATTCAATTTCAGTAATTTCATCTCCAAAAAATTATTGCATGATAAAATATTGAATGCTGCCAACATTCAGCCTCCTAACAATTAAGAGTGAAAAATTTCTGTTTCCCAATCGCTTTACGTTTTTATCGATCCGCAATTTTTTTAGGCCTCGAGAACATTCTTTAACTCGACGCGCGCTCATTTTATCAAGAAAAATATGAATTTCTCGATAAAATGCCGGGACACAGATAAGTTACGGTGATTACAATTTTTACCATTGACATTTACAAAATAAATAACAATAAATATTTGAAATTTATACAACGTGCTCATTTAAATCAATAAACTCTTAATTTGAGTAAGATTGTCTGTCATTATCCATAAAATTACCGTTTGTTAAATCACTTACACGATGGAAACAACAACCAGGTACCTTTTAAAATATTTAAAACGTTATTCTGCAACAAAACTGTTTAGATAAAACCGTGCTCAACGTGAGGATTCAACGTGGCTTACCGCCATCATCGTTATCGAACAACGTTCTCGCCAAAATCTGGTTTGACTCGTGATTCATCACCGCGCTACCTGCTGGTAACATTAACCAGCTACTGTAATTTTATACGTAGTATTTATGTTCAAAACAAAAAATATTTTGTTTTCTGAAATTAAATTTAGTAACTTGCAAAAATCCAATCATTCGTCATAACATCCACTAATGAAAATTACCAATAAGAAAACAAACAGCAAATTAAGGGGAAAGTTTATGCTTTTATACAGAAAAAAGTTTGGCCAATATTTCTCGAATTTGTTACTTTGGAGGGAAAATAATTGCAAAAATCTTAGTTTCATCTTGTTACAAATTATCTTTTCTGCCGCTACCAGCTTATTCTAAATTTATCTTTGTTACGGGATGAAGTTAATTAATCATCCGGTTCCTGCAAAAATGATTAATTTCAATGCCATTAAGTTTCAATTTTTAGTCACAGTTGGAATTCATCTCGAGTTTGAATACAACAAGCATACGTTAGTCATTATAAACCAAAATGCTTGTACATTTATTTGCTTCAACAATTTTGTTGCTGAATTTGAACGTGGCGACTCAAACGAGAATTTCTGAATTGGAGGCGTGCAAGAAACATCTTGAAAACGTTGTTACCGTTATCCGAGATTTGGTTACTACCGTGGATAACATTCAATGTAAGTATTGTAACATTTTACTCTATTTTTATAATGTGTGCTAATTAAAGGTTATATGTTCCTTCAGGGAAGAAATATGTTTTGACTAAACCAGCAAATTGTGAAGATTTACTCTATATGGGTATATAAAATAAAATATATAATTTTGAGACATAACGTACAAAATACTTATCCAAGATAATTGTTTAAGGTAATACTGAATCTGGCATATACACTATTTACCCCAAAGTATGGAACGGTACCTACAATCCAGAATTATCTGTTTATTGCGATATGGCGACTGATGGTGGAGGCTGGATCGTAAGTTTGTTGATATTAAATAAACTTATGTCAGTGTTAAAATTAAAATTAACATCTTGCGTTCAGGTATTTCAACGGAGAGGGGATTACCAACCTCAGCAAGATTTTTTTCAAGGATGGGAAACTTACAAAAGAGGATTTGGGCAATTGGATAGAGACTTTTGGTTAGGTAATACAAGATATAGTACATTTCTGATAAATAAAAAATTCGATTGTAATTTGGTGATTGTGTCTTACAGGTAATGAAAATTTGCACGTTCTAACTCATCAGGAAAAAGTAGTGCTTCGTGTGGATTTAGAAGATTTTGAAAACAACACGGGGTTTGCGACTTATGACGATTTTAACATATCAAACTGTGAAGATAAATACAGACTCCATATTGGGAATTACAACGGAGATGCAGGTAAAAGTGATCGAACAGTATACTGTATCTAAATACCGTCATTTAAAATTACACGGTAATTTTCTTTTAAGGCGATAGTTTAAGTTACCATCATAATCATATCTTTGCAACGTTTGATAATGACGGGATTAAACGGAAGTGTGCAAACGAATTTAAAGGTGCTTGGTGGTACGATAATTGTCATATTTCTAACTTAAATGGATTATATACACGAGAGGCCAGTGGTGACAACAGGTTGGTGGTGTGGCGTGATTTCAAAGACACCAAATCACTCAAAAAGAGTGAAATGAAATTCAGGCCCTCTAATTTTAATAAACCAACATAGTTTATCTTTTACGAAATCCACCTCTGTTTACTTTTAATCCATCTACTACGAATTATTGCAATTGTAGTTAAACTTCAACAACGTAACATATATAAAACAGTTAATGAATAGTTTTAAAATTATCTTTGTGTAATCAAGAGCAATAAAAAATTTACGTAAAATTTTTAACATTGTTCGTGTACTTTAGTAGAAGTCCGGAAAGTAGAGAATTTAACAGTGTTATTTTTTCGGCGTGGGAAAAAATTGTTGAACGCAGTAAATAAAGCAAAAGAGACAGTTTCTGTAACGTTTTATTGTTATGTACTGAAACAATTTTTAAAATGCAAATTTATTTCGGTTACGCGTTAGCACTACTGTACCTGCATTCATTAATTTAAACCAGCGTTTCAGACTTGAAAATACAGTACTTAAAAAGTGTAAAAAGTTAAAACTGTCATTCAAAACTTTGCCACTGACAAAACAAGGAAAAGAAATGTGCGATATATTGTAGCAAGTAAATTCACGGAACTCTTAATGATAAGATATCATAAATTTTTAACGAGCGTTGCTATAAATACAATAAGGAACTTCGGTTTCTCGAAATTTTTTCGTCATTCTCTTGCTAATTAAATTACGAGTACAAACATTGAATGTTTGTAGTCCACAGAATTAGCTAATTAAATATCCGTTTCCTGCAAAAATATTTATTTTAAGAACTCTACTTGTATATTAATTAGCAATTCTACTGCAAACGGGAGGATTAATTACTGGCTATTCACCGTAAATCAAAATGAGCGTTCATTTATTTGAGACAGTTATATTGGTGCTAAGTTTGAGTTTGGCGACTCAAACGAGAATTTCAGAGCTGGAGATGTGCAAGGAACGTCTTGAAAACATTGTGAGTGTTGTACGAACCATGATTACAACCGTGGACAACATTGAACGTAAATACTGTAACACTACTATAGTTAATGACGTGTATTAATTATAAATTGTTGTTTGTTCTTGAAGTGGAAAAGTATTTGATGCCCAGACCGACAAATTGTCTCGATTTATTTAATATGGGTGTGTAAAAAGAAAAATACGAATATGTAGCTTCTTGAACAGAATATTTACTTAAATTAATTTTCTCAGGAAATAACGAATCTGGCATTTACACAATTTATCCGAAATCCTGGATTGGCAGTCTTAATTCAGAATTGTCAGTTTATTGTGATATGGAAATTGACGGTGGAGGCTGGATAGTAAGTTTGCTATCTGAACCAAATTATATCAGTTTTCAATTGCTATTGATTGTTCAGGTATTGCAACGAAGAGAGGATTATCTTCCAAGACAAAATTTTTTTCAAGATTGGGAGATTTACAAAAGGGGATTTGGACAACTGGAAAAAGAATTTTGGTTGGGTAATACAAAATTTATTACAATTTATTCGGTCAAACAATTGAGCTTTTATAATTTAGTAATTATATTTTGTAGGGAATGAAAATATACACGTGTTGACAAATCAGGAAAACGTTACATTGCGAGTGGATTTGGAAGACTTCGACGGTGACGTGCGATACGCCGAATATGATGCATTCAGTTTATCAAGCTGTGAAGAGAAATATAAGCTTCGTGACGTTGGAGAATACGACGGAACTGCAGGTGAATTGATTTAACAATACCAAAAGATTACGATACGTGTATTCAAGAATTTGTTTTAAAGGCGATAGTCTACGAGGCCACATCGGTTATGAGTTTGTGACGTTTGATAACGATAATGAGCTCGGGTGTGCTAGTAATAATAAAGGTGGTTGGTGGTATGGTAATTGCTATCATTCTAATTTAAATGGATTATACAAGCACGGATTTAGTGAAGATTACGATTGTGTGGCGTGGGCACAATTTAGAGGAACTAAATATTCACTGAAAAAGAGTGAGATGAAAATCCGGCCAAAGGTTTACATTGATCCAAAGTAACGGATTTATTTTTGTTACAAATTATGTTACGTTTTTATGTACTAGAGATAAAGTTAGTGTACAATTATATTCATTTTTCAATACAGTGTAATAATCCTAAATGATGACAATCACTGATTAAAAATTTTTTTAAGCAATGTATTAACTACTATTTCGTAGCTATTTCGAAAATATCTAAGTTGAAGTTTTTTTAATGAAAAATTGTACTCCGTAGAAAATTAGAATTGAAAATAAGAATATTAGTTTAAAACATTCACAAATGAGCTCAAAGTTCATTAACGATAAGATAGCAAAATTTTTCCAGTTAATCTTACGCGGAATACAACAAGGAACTACACTTATCTAAAGTTCGTACGTCATTCTCACAGCTAATTAATTTAGTCACGCTAGGGATTGCGCGCAAAATATTTAACACCAAAGTTAAAACTTTTGTGCTAACGATTTATACCAGCTCGGACTCAACTTATTTTTATTTTAATATCACAATGCAGATTAACTTAATCGGAATAACGTTCTTGTTACTAAATTTTCAATTTGCGATTCAAACCAAATTTACAGAATTGGAAATGTGTGAGAAAAAACTGGATAAATTTGTGACGGTTTTCCGAAATTTGGTTACTAACTTCGAATGTAAGTACATTCTTTCCTTAACTAACTGCACCAAAAATCAACAAATTTTGTGCATATTTTA
>JAQIWS010001771.1:0-10212 GCA_034696085.1 Stigmatogaster subterranea | reverse complement strand
TGGCTACATGCAATCACACATGCTACATATTTGATGTATTGTCGTGCTCTGATGTCGTAACCAATGGCGGTCTACAAAGAATACTAGTAAATTTAAGTAAATTTAAAATACTATGACTGAAATTGTTCATTACGAGGCAACGTATGATTGTTTATCTTCAGGCGATTCACGACGTGTGATCGCTGAGTTTCATCCTCGCCTTCTGTTTTGGAATTCAATTGCGTCTTCGACATCCATGTAATTATTATTTAATTTTGATGTTTTGAGTCAGAAACAATTTTTTCTTTTAATTTAGTTGGGGCATAATATTGTTGAGAATGAAACAGCAAATTTGAAACCAGACATACTTCCCAAAGAATCTACAACACTTATCAGCGAGAGATGTGAACGAGGACTACTGAATCCTGAAAAATATCCTGTTAAACAGCTGTACGCGACATCTAAAAGTTTCAACACCGCTCGCCCTTTAATTCACACGTTCATAACTTTCGAGGCAATAAACAGTTTTTTCGTTAGTACCTGAATCGTACGTTCGCATGCGAGGTTAAATTCCAAATGAATTGCACAAAACGTTTGGACAATTGTGTAAACAAGAATTACAAACATCGAGGAATTTGGCACTCAAAATTCAACATCAACAGTGTCAAGAAATGATTGACACTGAAGAGGCTCTAATACAAAAAAAAAGACGACAAATTGGGAACAATGACTGAGGAGCAAAAATTGTTGTTGGAATCAAAGATTGGCAGAAGCCAGTGTATGCTCCGAAAAAACATCGAAAAATGGCAAGCGAGGCCAAACATGTTTTGCGCAAATGACGACAGCGATTCCTCGTATGTCTCTGATGACGACAATCAGTCGGCGTTTAAAAAATCCGGTGCTGCGAGAAAACAGACCGAAGATAAAAGTCATTCTGCCGCAGGTAAAAATGAAATGTTCAAGTTTATCACTGTTATTATAATCAGAGCTGCTTAATTGCAGGTGTTAGTTGACATTGAAAAGAAAAAGAAGAAAAAAAAAGTCAGCGACTGACCCCTCGAAAAAATCTCACCCACCGACGTCAGTGTAGGTAAAAGAGTATATTTTGTGTATCAGCGTTAGAAGTGAAGCTCGCGACTTGGGTGCGCAGATGCATTGAAAAGTAAATGCAAATTCTAAGATAAGTTGCTAATTTGGTAATGCAACATGAGTTTGATAGTTGAACTGTGTACCATTTCTATGTATAAAACAAGAATGTTTGTGTAAGAATACTCAAGTGGTGTTATTAAATTGTTGCTTGTCAAATTCAAGGTCTGGTTTTAACGACAGTATGGACAAAAGTACCTCATTTTGATCTACTTGCATTGAAACCAAAATGACACATTTCACTATCAGTCCAATTTGTGTCATTCTAGGTACAGCAGTTTAATGGTAGTTAACCATTTTAATACCAGAATCAAACTGATACAGTATAATTAAAATAGAAAAAAATGAAATGAACTTACTGCAAAAATAGAACTAATTAAAAGAAAATTAAATGAATATAAAGACAGCTGAAAAATTATTAACAAAATGAAGAATTTTCGCAGTGCCGAAGTACAAAATTGCAGTTACTGTATATTGTTAAAAACGCTAAGCACGTTTGAGCTGGTCCCACAAATGCAATAAATATATAGCATTCATTGGCAGCTAAAACGGCGGCCGCTATACAGTGCGCGTGTAATTACTGGCAACTGGGACTTAGTTTTACACTAAATATTCAGCTCTCAACTTTCGTACATAACTTGTAGAAGTGAAAAATTCCGGTACAAAATATGTACAATACTATCAATCAATTGGAATTAACTTTAAAAGAGAATTTAACAGATGACAAACTGATTAACACAATGAAACAAAATACAAGTAGCAGGTTAAGCGGTTGGTATTACAGCCAGGGCCGACGTGACAGAAAGTGCCGCCTGAGACGAGGAAAAATTTGCCGCCCCTTCTATTACTACTTTTGTATTTAACCACTTAAAGCCTAAGATTTAATACCAAAATGTTCAAATTGTAAACACCTGTAAAAATGCAGCATTTTTATTTGAACATACCATATTGGCAATTGTGTAATGGTTCACTTTTGACCAATTGACCAACAAGAAGCAACATACTCGATGTAGGGAAACATAATTCAAGTGAAAGTGCGCAATACACACTCTGAATAGGCAATACACAGCCATTGCTCTCATCGGCCCCACTTATAAACATGCAGGTTCACCCAGGAACCATACGAGGTGAGAGTTGGCCTTTCCCTACAATAATGCCGAGAAAGTCTACGATGTCTGTACTATATCACAATTGTTTGGACTATCAGAAGGTGAAAAAATGTGACTTCCTTGAGCGAAATCCACCACAACCGAGGCAGTATTTGCAGTTTGGTGTCTTTGATGCTTGGAGTTAGCCAACTTTTGCACTGTACTGTATTTAGTGAGATATTTTCTCAGTCACAGTACAACAGCACAAAAATCGACCGGCCAGTAAATATGAAAGCGACTTGGATAATTCTCGAGGAGATTTATGCGAAAGCGTAAGTTTTAACTTTTTATAATTTAGAGAAAATGGAATCTGATGGTCGAAAATTGAAATGATGACACCGTGATGACGTCATAATCGCGCTATTTGTTGAATTAAATAACGTAAAATTTTTGGGAAAGCAATACGTAAAAGTAAAATTTGAGCGACAATCCTGAGGTTTGTTGAATTTACTAGTTTTAATTACCAAATTTATTTCCTTTTTTACCCCCGCAAAAAAAAACTTTTTTGCTTTTTCAGCATAACGATTACGTATTCAAGGTTTTATTAACTGAATGTCTCATTAAAATCATGATGGACCTTAAAAGTATAGACTGCGAGGAAGCTGAGATGCTTTTATACAATGCGCAATTCGACGATGATAGAGGCGGAGCGAATTAATGCAAATAATAAATTTTTAATAAATTTTGACGAATGTGCTTAATCATAAATTATTTTTATTTTAGGAGAAACATGGTGGTGTAATGGAGTGATCGTGGACAAACGCGACTGATTTCAGCAACTTTTTTTTCTTCTACCAAATTCTACATTTTCAATGTAAAAATTTCATTTGTTCTAATTTAATAAATAAAAAAATATTTTAAGGTCCTTCAATTAAGTCTTATGCCTCGTTGCTACGCATCTTTGTTCTCGGGAGCAGATAACAGATCACTTAAAAAATTTTCGAACGATTAATCGGCGTGATGGTTGTTCATAAACTGAGTAGTAGTTTTTAATAACTGCTGAGTGTGCTAGTGGTGTAGTAGAAAAATATAATTACTCAATATTCTAAGGTTGAAAATGCGTAGCGTGACGCAATTATATTTATTTTCAAACATGGCCCCCAATGGGGGATGATGATGGGGCTCCAGCCCGAGGGCCCAGGATTATTGTAGGCCCGGTGCGGCAGGTTGACACATGGTGGAATAGAGTAAGGTGTAATCGAAATTGGAACAAAAATTAGCTGCCTAGTACATGATATCAACATTATATCTACATAGATTGCCCTTAACCTTAACAATAGGCAGGGGCCAGCCAAAAATCTTGGCCTGGGGGCCCGCTTCAGGATGTGGGGCCCTGCCTTCACATAATTATTCGTCAAAACACCCGACAGCCACTTGTCAAAATTCAGCACTTGATAATGGTAACTGCATATCGAACACGGTAAAAACTCGCAAAATTCTAAAAATAACCAATTTATACTTGTAGCGGTAAAACAATTTTGAACTAACGGTAAGTCGTCCGTGTAGTCCAATAAGCTCCAATTTTAGCACGTTAAGTTTCGATTCTAGCCAGTAAATGTACCTGTACTTGTATATAAAAGCCCAATAAAAAGGACTCCAAAATCGTTGACCCATCCGATTATCACGCTGGGCAGATCGCCAAATTTGAAGAGGAATATTTAAACGGTCACATAGGCGACCGCAAAGAGAGCCGATCGCACCGCCGGACCGAGAGCAGGTGGTCTTCGGAGAGAAAGCTGTCCTCCGATCACCATCACCTGCTAAACGCGCGCGGGTGGCGAATAAAAGGTCCATACCTCGTCATGAGTTCGTAACAGCTCGAGAGGGCGAGGCCTCGGCCAGCGAGCATCAGGAGAGCCCTCATGGAACTCACGGTAATGATGACGAGTACGAACGCGAGTACTCAGCGTTATTTAACGCTTTACCGGCAGATCTATTGCCTGTCCCTGCCGCCCATTGATCCTAGCAAACCGTGTGGTCGGTGCGATCGGGTGGGGCATAATATGAATTGTTTCCGACCGGCGTCTGAAGCGTTCAAACAAGCACAGCTATCGGACATTCGGAAGCGTGGACGTCAGGCAGCACCTCATCTGAGCAGGGTGGCTATGGCAGAACCACGGGGGCCACCACCCAAAAACAGCTAGTCAAAAAGCAGCTAGGGGGGTCTTAGGCATCGTCAGAGACGCCACGACCGCCAAAGAGGAACCTTGGACGTGCGCCTATGTGATTTCGCTGCCGGAAGACAGCGAGACAAACGCGGCTGCACACTTGGGCGAGCTCCTGCTGGAGTTGCCATTGAGGAAAGACTCGTCCGAGTATGAACCCCCGCAGTCGCCGCTGTTAAAGTTGTTTGTCACATAACTAGAGACGCCAGCTCGGATCCAGGGAGGCGCCAACTTCCATGAAGGGGGAAGTACGACGGGAGGTGATTACGCATTCCCTCTCGTCGCCAATGGTTCCTGAATCGGTCGTAGGACTCGTGCCTGTACAATAGGGAAAGGGAGCCCGAACCACTTCACCCACAATGGAGGTGAATTCAACACCGGTAGTAGCGTCAATTGACACAGGATCTACCGACTGCTTTGTTTCGGAGAACCTCGTCGACCAAATATGTTGGGTCAAACGTTCGTTATCAAGCATGGCATCGACACTCACGGGAGGGACCAATCTTGGTCGGTGGACGGGAACTCGGCCACGCGTACCAAGTTCGTGCCAATGCGAGGGACGAGAAGACTACAACGCCCACAGAAGGAGGCGTTTGTAATGGTAAAAGATTTACCGAGGCCCACTTGAATGATCAAGAGCAGGGGTTACTGAACGCACTGCTCGACCATTTTCCTCACCTATCTTTGGATAAACTAGGGGTTGCAAGTTGGCAGTACACCATATAGACACTGGAAAGATTACACCCATTAAGGCAGGACACCGAGGGTCGAATCCTGCCAAAGTAAAGATTACTGAGACCCTCCTAAATGAATTACTTGCTAATGGAATCATAGAGCCGGCACCTCAAGGGGCCTGCTCTATGATTCCATTAGCAAGTAATTCGGGGCCTGGTCAATCCCAGTAGTAATCGTCACTGTATGAGTTACATTTTCCATATTTTTTTTTAACTCGCAGCTCATCTTCAAGGCGTGAAAATAAATGGTTTCGAATATCCTCTTGTTCATTTCTTTCGCTTCTTCCGATTGAAAACTGTTCTTGAACATAGGAAAAACATCCACTAATCCTTGGGCACCAATTCCAATTGGTCTGTGATTGATTTGTAAAATTCGCTAATGAATATTGAATTTCGAATATGCACGTATTTATGTTTTTCGTCAAGAGTTCAGTTATTCTCCGTAATTTGTAATAATCGAATACTGGTTTGAAACTCTATCAAGCACGGCGGTAAGGTTTAGCAGTTTGTAACTTAGCTTCTATTTCATTTTCCGACGAAGTAAATTCCACAATCTCGATCCGAACATAAATTACTAGTGGTTATAGTTCCTTGATTTTTTGATTACTTTTTTATGTTGCACGCGTCCTTATAAATTATGTAAGGACCCCCGGTTTCCATGCTACAACGCAAAATTTTCATCCACAACTCTCTGGCTTTAATTTTCTTCGTGTATAGATGATTTTTCTCATAATTTTCGTGTAGTTTTTCGAACTCTACGCCATAACTCGTGCGCAGATCTTTATATTTTACCGAATCGAACAGACACATATCACCATCATCTCGCCACGATTTCATAAATAAATCCAGTAAAGCCAAAGAGATTCTTTTTCTGTTCGACGTTGGCTGGGCTCTAAGAATTTATAAATTTTTAGATATTAACATGCCACACCTCAACGTATACAGCTATTCCACCCGCTTTTTTTAGGGTGCTGATCTGCTCAGTACATTCGAGAAGTGTCCAGAAAACTTAAGTTTGGTTTCAACCTAAGGATCAAGTTGACGCCTTGTTCATTTTCTATTGTTATCATGATTTTAATTTATTTTCTCTTGTTTATAGGAAGTGGATTCCAGCGCTCTCGAATGTCCGCATTGTCACGGTAACAGATTCTTTATCCGTGACGATGAGAAGGATTGCCCGAATTGTGGAGGACACGGGGTAGTGTCACGTGCAAGTCCGTGGCATCCGAGTGTGCATGCACGAGTTTTTGGAGACCGATCAACCTTATCGATCGCGTCCAACAACATCAGCGAGAGCTACTTCAACGGTAGTCTCAACATCTTCGTCGACTACAACCACGACAGCTACTCGACCGAGTCGCCCAACTGAGACGAGTACTTCCCGACATTCGGGAAGGAATTCGAGAGAGGGAGAACTGCGAGGGATAATCGACGATAGACGTCATCGTTCAGCCACACGACCTCGACAACGATGCGAATCAAATAGAAGTGGAGTTTCGGACAACAGAAATCCTCAATCGGAAACACCTACCTCCGATTAACGACCCGTACGTTAACACCTACCAGTTCGACACCTTGCCAAAATATTACCGAAATATGCTCAAACCTCATCAACAAGCTTATGTTCTCACAACTTTTGCAGTAAAGCATCTTTACCGAAAATTTTCAGTTTTATAAATAATATCACCTTAAATATTAATTCGCGTAATAGATTCCAAACAATCTTACACAGAATTAAATTGTGTTTTACAGGGGTTTTTTTGCATTGAAAGCACATTTTAAACATGTAATGGTTCATTTTAATCCGTGATTCTACCAGGGATAATATGTATAAATAAAGGATGTACCACTAAAACCATGACTTCAAGTAAAATAAACTGACTGTGCTAGGCACAAAAATAATATTTACTAAATTAATTCACAATTTACACAAGTAAGCGGGTTTTTTAGCGCTATCGTTGGTACATTAAAAACCCGCTCGGGAAAATCTTTCAAGAGTTAAATACTCAATAAAGTAGATATCAAGTTTACTAAACAAAAATTAAACGCTAACACGAGGTTACTGTATTCTTTCCGTTAAATAACTACGTTTTTCGCCTATCAGTAAAAATTACTTGAATAATTCAACAAAAAACAGCGCAAGTCTCGACGACGGTGACTGTACAATTCTAATTAAAGCAACCCGAACACTTAACCTCTAAGCGAAAAGTCTCAATACTAAAGATTGATTCTGAAACACAAATTTTGCTTGTTGACACAATACCGTAGTTATTTTGAAAATTTAATTTAAGCCAACAAGTTATTTTCAGTCAACAACCTCATCATCAATTTAAAAAGATCGCTTATTTTGCCAAAAATCAAAAATAACAGTTCACTAACAATTCTTGCAAAATGCACGTTGGCCAAAAATTACATCACAAAATAAAATCCTATATAGCCGCACATGCAAAAAAGCAACAGACACCGAGATGGGTTGGTTTCACACAAAATTTAATTAAAAATTCATTGCTCGACACATTTTCAATATCGAAAATTTAAATCACAAAACTCAAATTGCCAACAAATACAAAATATCAACACGTATCAATGATATGAACTAGCTTATTGACTAGAAATTACTGCATCTAAAACAGAATTAAATTCAGTTTTAACATTTTTGTATTAAAAATACATTGCTGAAGGAAGTGCACATTTCAATTTTTGTCCTTCACAAAGCACTTCGAAGAAATCACACATCTCTGGGACTGGTTCATCACATGATTCCAACTCAGAAGTGTAACCATATTTCTGGTTGAATTTAAGACGGTTCAATTACGAGAAAATTATATTTTGTATATGTTGACTTTGTAAGAAATGCACGCAGAAATACCGCACAAATTAGGGGTTGTTGAAAAGAAACTTGCAGAAAAGGAAGAACTACAGGAATCAGTGGGGCTGAAGTGCAAAATTTCAGCAGATTTAAGAGTATTGCTGACAGTATAAACAACCATTAGTGAGTCTCGTTCTTGTCAGATTATTTTTACAGTTGGAAGTTAAGATAGCGGTGCTCAAATTGAAAAAGAGGAAATGTAAATGGAAAATTGGAAACGAAATGAGGTAACTAACCATTTCAACAGTCACAGTAAATATTTTAAATATTACTGTCTACTGTATTCAGTTTTAATGCACCGGAGAACCAAATAGTTTCCGAGCGAATTTTAGTAGAATGGAAGAAATAGACTGTACCAGCAGACACAAAAAAATGGCAACACATTCCCCAATAGGTTTTAGTTCACAGGAAGCACTTCACAACGTAATGTTACCTAAATAATACAATCAACTAACGTCCCCTTAAATTCAATAAATTCAAAACGACAATATTCAAATTTTACACTTAAAAATTGTTGTAATCTTAAGTAGGAAATATTTTTTCAAGTTCACTGTAAAATTTTAATAAATCAACATCAATGCGTGTTATTTAAAATAAATTGTGTGATGATGAACAGAACATACCGTAATAACATGTTACAAATTCACTGCTCAACAAACAACTTTTCCCCATTTAAAATTTAACATTAATGTTTACCAAAACCGACGGAGTTATAACAAGCATGTCATTTATCAACCACGGTTTAATTATTGCAAAATCCCGATACAGTAATATAATGATGACACTAGTTTTAAAACTTTGTAATAAAAATGTTAAATACGCAAGAGAATCCAGAAAAATCACACTAGCATCAAGAATAATTTTTGCACACACTCTTTTAACTAGTTTGCAAAAAAATTAGAATTTCAAAAATACAAATTTGTGCGTAATTTTTCAAAAAATATCACAAAATTAAACTATGCTAAAGTCAAGTGTTGTGTACATATTGTTCGTCGTAAAATATTAGTGTTAGCAAATAAGAGTAAAATCATCGCAAAGTTAAATATTAAATGGCGCCGTCAAATTTTAACAACAACATTTTTCAAAATTCAGTTCTAAAGTGACGCGAGAACAAAAATTCATTTTTAAGTTGTAACTTAAACTACAACTATCTCTACTCAGCATCATTAGTACATTAATAAATAGTCAGCATCAAAGAAAATTCAGTCAATTCAGTCAATTTAACAGGAAAAACGATGCAACTCCTCGACGATACAAGAATTGCTTCAAAATGGCGATATGACGTTAGTATCGCACCGCGCTGAAAAATTTTAAATCCATCCTCGAAAATTAAACATATTATATTGTCGAATTGAGTAAATGAAAAATAAAAGTAAATATTTTAAAATAAATATATGCAACGAAATTACAGATTTCACTAAATGCAAATTTGTATCGAGTAACAGCTGAGGACATCTAGCGACAGCTGACGCAACTATTTAAAAATTTTGATTCGCGTAAAAATAAATAAATAACACCCTTATAACAAACAGCTATAAAATTTTGTACGTTGGTGAATGGAAAATTTGCAATATTTGACAAAGCGGCGAATTTTCCTTGAAATGAATAACATATTTTTAAAATAATAGTGAAAATACTGTGTGGTACAAGTTCGCATATCATATTTCGCTCGCTCGAAATCGCAAAAAGCAGTTCACTAACAATTCTTGTGACGAGTCTTAGCGGCCTGGTCGCTCGCACAATAAATGCAACCCACGAATGATTAAACAGTAATATAGGGAACAAGGTGGCGAAGACAAGAATAGTAAATAGTCTAGTTTGGATTCATCTATTTGAAGCCAAACTCCCGTAGGAAAACAATAACTGAAAACCGCGATGATATGAATCTTAAATAGTGAACCGTTGAAGGAAGTTCGATGGTATAAAACACAATAAGCACACGAGTGATTTAAGTTGTAAAGAAAACGTATTTTATTCGGGTGTAAATATGTGTTAATATTTACTACGAATATATCGAAAAA
This sequence comes from Stigmatogaster subterranea, assembly GCA_034696085.1. Taxonomy (NCBI): domain Eukaryota; kingdom Metazoa; phylum Arthropoda; class Chilopoda; order Geophilomorpha; family Himantariidae; genus Stigmatogaster; species Stigmatogaster subterranea. The sequence continues at coordinate 150 of JAQIWS010001771.1, read as the reverse complement.
TATATAAAAATATGTATTCGTTCTCCAAGAGAACGCGATGAATATATAATGAGTTCGTCGAAACACGCAAAGATCGAGATTAACACTAGACGGAAACGTTATCCGTGCTTAACGATTAAATATGCAAAGAAACACGCTAGAATGAGAATA
>JAQIWS010001770.1:0-10219 GCA_034696085.1 Stigmatogaster subterranea | reverse complement strand
TAAGATTAAAACAAAATAATTGAAAACGAGGTTATGACGTCTTTGTGACGTCATGGTCTCTTCTTGCAGGAATAATTCTGCAAACACCTTTTGCCGTATTTTTTGTGCACAAATAATTCCGCAAACTGAGAATTCTGCAGGACTAAGCAAATTTAATCGTGCACAACTATTTTTGGCTGTGTCAATAAAATTTCTTGCATGCGTAATTTTCTCACGCAAAAAATTGTGCAGAAAAGCGCCCATTTCTGCACAATTGTGTGATGCACCAATCTTTTGTGCAAATAGCCAACGTTTTTCCTGCACAATTTTTTTGGAGTGCGGAAATTGTGCACAATCCTGCATGATGTTTTCTCCTGGGAAGATTTGGAGTTAAAAAATAAATTTTTTCCGTTGATTTGTGCGATTTGTAGCCAGGCCTACGATTTATAGTGCACAAAACGTGGGCATTTTGCTTTTTTAATCTTTATTTTTAAGATAATACTTTGTATCTTTGGATCGTAAAGTGATCCACGTGCACACTGATGGCTAAATTTGTTACTACTGTGACTTGAACTGGAGTTGGTTGACCAGTCTATCAAAGGACTGTGCTATTGGTAATTTATTTTTAAACAGTAGGAAAACTTACTTTCTGAACTGCCCTAGTACATCAGTAATGCAACTCTACAACTATTAAAGAGCAGTTTTATTGTTTTATGTATGATTTTTGGTGATTATTATTACATCTTTGATTCTGTGGCATACATTTCATTGTTCATTGCTTTTCATCGCTGTACAATTTTGTCGCCACTACAATTACAGTGCCATAGTTTCAATTGTTTTTCACGGCCACAAAACGTTTGCATTTCGTTTTACTTTTGCTTTTCATTAATTGATTGTATTTAAATTGTTTCAAAAGTGAACGTAGTCATTCACATCTTTGAAATACGAATTTATGCAAGGTTTTTTTGGAAATCTTTACCTTTTGACGAAAAATTGAGGAGGCGGCATGGTAATTCATTTGTGACAATGCTACATCGGATGGTGTAAATGGGAGTGGTTCAAACCAGAAATGATTCGAAAACAAGAATTTCTATAAAAATGCAAAAATTTTATCTGTTAGGGATGTCACGGTTAACCGGAACTGAAACTGGAACCGATATTAACCTGCTTAAATTTTGGAACCATAACCGAAAATGTAACCGTTTTGCAAATTTTTCAGAACTGGAGCTGAGTATTCTAAAAATTTTGGAACCGAAGTGAAAAAATTATTTCTATTTAGAATTTGATCCTTTTTTCAGTTACAAAAGTTATTTAATTGAGATGTTCGAATTCTACAATACAGATTTTTGCTTGATTGTAAAATTCCCAGGTGGAAAATCCCATAGAACCGATTCATTCTTCGATGGTTGATAATTGGGTAAGTGGGTTTGCAAAAATTGCATTGATTAGAACCTGGTATTACTAAAAAGTAAAAAACAATTACATATCATGCTGTTTAAGCCGTGTCACTTAGGTCATTGTTGTCATTTTTTGACATTAAAAATGGCGTTGTAGGATATATTTTATTTCGCGAACATACGTTAAAATTCATCTAAGCAGTAATAAATCGAAATTCATCCTGTAAATTCAAATGCACCCAGCATGGTATCTTCAGCTAGGACTTTTGTAAAGAATGATACTTCCGCAAGGTACAATAAAAATAAACTATTTTAGTCAACATCTCGTATTGAATGAATATACAATATTTAGTCTACAACTGGCATCCGCAAGTACAAATGAAGTTGATCCTTTCAAATGCGCTGAATTTCAAGAAAAAATTGTAAATTACTTCAATGGTTTACGATTGGCTCACGTGTTTACTGATGTGGTGTTGCATTGCGATGATGGTCAATTTGACGCGCATGGATGCATCTTGGCTGCAAGTAGCGGGTGAGATTGTAATTGATATGTACTGATGATATAAATTGTGATTGCGTTATTTATAGATTTTTCAAGGAGTTGTTTAGAAAACAGGGCGTTAAATCTAATATCCGTTTACCCAATATCAAATCGTCGGTGATGTCCTTGCTTATTGAATACATTTACACTGGAAATTTACAATCATTGCTGACTGTGCAACATTTACGGGAATCTCTTTTGGCTGCAAGGTGGCTTCAAATTAAGGATTTTTTACGTCACGTATCTGGCATTATACACAGACTTATAAATTTTGTGAATTACAACGACGTTTGGAATATTGCCGACGACTTCGACAACTGTATGATTGCTGAAGAAGTCATCTTATATATTATAACCAATTACCCAAATCTTTGTATGATGCCTTTGTTTTTGAAATTAAGTTTTCAAAGACTGGAAAAGATCTGTAGTCACCAAGACTTTCGAATGGTGCCAACTTATTTGGCATTGAAGTCAATTACCAATTGGGTAAACTACGACAAGACGTTCAGAAGCAATAACATTTCAGAACTATTGTCACTTGTTCAGGTGAATGTGGAAAATATAAAATTTGATCGAGATAACTCGTCTTCAAATATCTCAGAGGAATTGTTAGAGACGGCTCTTCAATATATGACATTAGAAAAAAACGTGCTCAATGATCACACTCCAGAAATTGTAGTAACTAAAGCCGATAGAAAGGAATGTGATACTGCAATAGTAAAATCTCAAGCATGCTATCCAAATGAAATATTTCGTCAGCTATCACCAATGACAAAATTATCTGAAAAAACACCCCGTAGCATTTCAGTGTTAATGAATCCTTTATTATCACCTGCTTCTATTTGTTATTCGTGGTCTCTGTCAGATAAACAGAGCAGTTCGTCTTCAAAAGTCAAGTTGTCTGTTAGTTCTGTTCTGCGGGAGCCATGGGATGCAAAAGAAATCGGATCATTCAGTACTGGGTCTTATCCACAACTGAAAACCAACGATAATGTTGAAGCAAGCATAAATTTTATGCCCAAGATTGGTTCTACAGGCAATGATATAATGGCTATGGTATATGCTGCTCAACAACTCCGTTCAACAGCGTCACTCTCAGTGCCACAACTAAAATTGAAGAATCTTACATCGAATCTATTTAGTCCTAAATCCCAAGTGAGTAATGACACGCCTTTTAAAAGTTGCGTTACAAAAACTACGCAACTTAATCCATCTGCTAAGGCTCGCGTTCCTCGTCTTCATTTGACTGCAACCAACAATTGTGGCGGTATTTCCAATTCAAAAAATCACGTGGTTGACATAAATTCTGCTACCAGTGCTAGACATCAAAGAACATTTTCCGATGATGATCACCAATTTAGTGATGTTGATTCCAGCAGTAGTTGTGACATCACAAATCCTTGCCCAGTGCGTTATCCAAGTACAAAATCTGACATTGCCGGCATGTTGGCAAAAAATAATAAAGTTAAAACAATATCCGTTCCTGAAACCAAACTCCAGGATCCAAACATTGCAAAAAGTAGTCAGCAGCGCGTTCGGGCACCAAATCCAATACCAATTTATCACCCAATGATATGTTTAAGTCGAAGTTCAGCACGTAGTAGTGCGTTCAAACCATTTGTGAAAATCACAGCGCACAGTGCGAGTGCCAACTTTTCGTCAGTTCATAAAAAAGATAATTTTCCAAATAGAATTCAAGCACTTCCAAAATGTACTCAAAAAACAGAAACATTCACAGAGCAAAGAAATAAATTAAAAACTGGAATAAATCCTTCAATGACTGCAAGATCAGAACTTAGCGTTTTGCAACACCAAACTATTACTACATGGACCCGACGAATACATAACTTCGATGGTAGTCCTTATTCTGAACCAGTAGTAGCCATCTTAGGCAGAGAGAAGCACGGCCAATTGTTGCTGATGAGTTTTAATCTAGATTCGCATTCTTGGCGACTATGCGAAAATGTAGAGCAAACCCTTGAGAAACACAAGTTTGTAGTAATATCACTTAGGTATCAGACTAGATGTAACAATAATCTTTATTTTCACAATTTAGTTTTGAATTATTTAACAATTCTGGATGTGTGGTGCATCGGAATCAAGTTTACCTCATCGGTGGCGAAGATAAAGACCTGAATCAACAAAACAGAGTCCTTATTATGGATCTCCGGGAAGGATTAAGATTAAGTTTAGCAGCTCCTCTTCAAGTACCCCGTTCTTGCGTGGGAGCAGCAATATTCCAAGACAGTATTTATGTTGTTGGTGGCGTCAGTTTCAACCGAAGGATGCTGGATCGCTCGGATCGATACGTCTTTGAGAGTGGTGAATGGCAACCAATTGCTTCATTTCCAGTTTCTGGATGGGGAATGAGTTTAGCAGCTCTTGGTGATCGCTTGGTTTCAATTGGTGGACGACGGAACGGGGAATGGTCTTTAGGATGCTACTGTTACGATCCAGATTTGAACCAGTGGACACAATTACTACATATGCCTAAAGAATTCGACAGTACTTACGCATTGGTCACTCTTTATGGAAATCGCGTGCTAGCATTTAGGTATATGATTAAAAAAAACTTTTTGGTGATTAATTTTTCACATATTACTATGATTCTTATTATTCTTATCTAGAAGACGGAATAATCCTAACGAGTCCGGAAGCGTGGCATATTTAGAGCCTGTCCACTTCACTTGGTCTTCACCCGATGTGAGTGGGATACCTGCCCGAAGAATTTTGACTGTTGCTAGGCACAGACATAAAGTTTGGATAGTTGCACATAGTTCGAAATTACATGTGTATGATCCGATTAGCCACACGTGGGAAAATGTTTATCCCTTTTACCGTTCAATCGTAAATCCTGTGTATGCTTTTGTCGTGTATCGCGCTCCTCCTTGTCAAATGAGTAAAATGTAGTAAGAAATTATTATTTGAGTTTTGTGGATTTATTTGCGTTGTGACATGAATGCACCTAATTTTGATCTATATTAAATCAGGCCAATGCAATATCACATTCCTAATTTATTTTGCTAGATAAGTTAACTGTTATTTGTATTATTTCAATTACAAGTAAAAATTTAAACTAAATTTTTCTAAAGATTATTTAAATGATTTACAACTATTAAAACAAAAAATTGAACGTGTGACTCACCACACGTCGTTTCAGTAATCTGTTACAGATCCACTCTGTCACGCAGCAGACTAAACGAAAAATTTCCGGAATTGATCAATTGTGTCGTTTTCCATTGCTAAAAATGTCATTGTTGTCCCACCTGTTATTTCTCGTTTGTGAATGCCAATTTTACTTACAGAATCAAATCCAACATGAAACTCACTGCATCTTCATTCTTACTTTTACTATTGCTAGAGTCATCGAAATCATGTACTCGTAATGCTTACTTTAATGAATTAATCGTCAGTGGGATGAGGTATGTAAATTTAACAACACCGTTAACGCGGAATGACGAGGAAGTTATGTCGAAGACGTTACTGGATGCGGTGAGGACATAATAATTAACCAAGGAACTCAGTCTTATATTTTACTTCTAATAATTAATAAATTTCAAATTTTTGCAGACAGTAATTATCAGATCACGCGGTTATCCAGCGGAAAATCATACAGTATTTACTTCTGATGGATATATTTTAAAAATGCACAGAATTCCCTTTGGAAAAATAAATAATGGCAATTTAGCAAAGCGAGTACCAGTTTTGATGATTCACGGGTTGAGCTTGGAGTCGGCGCAGTGGATTCATAATGACGATGACAGTCTGGGTAATTTTTGTAACAAGTTACTGACTGATTAAGATTAAAAAAATTGGTTTAGGGTTTATCTTAGCCGATGAAGGATATGATGTGTGGTTAGGAAATTTGCGCGGTAATAGGTATTCCAACCAACATTTAAATTTGGTAAACACTGACAAAACTTTTTGGGATTTTAGGTAAGAGTTCCATGTGTGATATTAAATTATTTAGTATAAAAAATGTAATTTATTCTTTTTAGTTTTGAAGAATGTGCACAACACGATTTACCAGCGTTAATTCAATATATTTTACACACGACTGAGCAAGAAAAATTGGCATACATCGGTCATTCAACTGGAACAACTGTTGCATTTGCTTTGCTAGCCTCTAATCCAGAGTATAATAATTTTGTAAGCTATAAAAATAATATTTAGTGCTGTGACTATTTAAAAAATATTTTTTGGAGAAGTTTAAAGGAATTGTAGCGTTAGGGCCAATAACGACGCTAACATATACAACTTCACCACTTATAAATCATTTACTCGACAATTACAAAGTGATTCAAGTAAGATTTAATTTTGCCAATATTTTAATATTTTATTTAAAAACTAATTTTAATTTATTAGTTAGGAAATTCAATTATTGGCGTCAATGCCCTTTTTCAAGCTGATCCATTAAGTTTAAACACTACACTGTATAGCTGTCCAAGTTCTGATCCTTACATTTGTGAATTTATAATGGGTTTTTTTGGAGGATATAGTCCATTTCTACATTACAAGGTTAGTATAACCAAGGTATTGTGGTACAACGTCTTAACGCGTTGACTGCGTTGAATTTTTACACCGGCCACCACAGCTGCTTCATCCCATCCAACATGATAAATATCTGTCCCGGAGTAAAAAGTACACGATAAGCGTACAATCTTACGTTAATTATCCACTCTTATGCTTTGTTTGCTATTGCCTTAAATTTTTGTCTGCAAGACTTATTGCAATTTAGCCAGCAGAGTAACTGGGGCGAGCGGGGCACCGCACTAGCTCTGGGCAAAGTGACGTTAGGGGCGCAAAATATCTGTCAATCACTTCAAGGAGCACTTTTAAAGTTATTTGTTGCCCACATTGAAGTTACTGTATTTGTTATAAAAATCTAGCCATAAATATTTTATGCTAAAATTAACTCTTATTTTTAAAAAAAAATTTTTTGGGGGGCGTAAAATTTTTCGTTTTCCCGGGCGTAGATAGGGCTAGTTATAGTGCTGAATTTAGCAATAAGTGCGCGATAGCTCTAACCCGAATTATCTCGGATTCAGTAGTCAACGTGTTAATAAATTATGTCAACACCGCAATAATTATTTTAAATCAACAGAGTAAATTACCTAATTTTGCCAGCCACAATGTAGCGGGTATTTCGCTGAAAACATTTGCTCACTTTGGCCAAGTAGGAAACGCCGTTTACAAATGAATAAAATTTTTAATTTTGTTCTCAATTGGAGTAGATTAGATCTAGCAGAATAATGGCAAGATATGATTTCGGAATAGTCAAGAACCTACTAATTTATGGACAGGTTTGGCATTTCAGGATTACATTACTGTATTTGATTTTTTTAAATCTGTGTATTTTACTTAGATGGCGCCACTTGCTTATGACCTGAGCCAGATAACAATTCCAATTGCCATTTTTCATGCTGCAAACGATCCAGAAGCAAATTCACTTGATGTAACGTTACTAAAAAGAAAACTGCGAACTGTGATTGGAACTGAATTGTTTCCGCACCCCATGGCAGGAAAAAATGATTTTCATTGGACATTTGCATCTAAGGATTTACTTTATAACAAAATTACTGGTTATTTACACAAAATGGAAAAATACTGAATATTTCAAATACTGTATAACACCTGACACAAAATATTCGATCACTCCTTTGTTGATAGAGGGTGTTGATTTTGTTTGCTGATATCTTGATACAAGCTTCACCTGGACAATTTTTGTAAAAAAAGTAAAGTTCCATGACATTTTCATTAAATTATCCTCTGCAACAGAAAAGTTATTTAGGAAAAATGTATGTGATCACAACAAAAGATGGAAAAAAATATTCGATCAGTGATTGATAAATCCCGCTCTAAACCAAATTACAAATTTAACACGACTTGGCATGAACAAAATATGGGATATGCATCTATTTGAACTAATTTCTGCCAACTAGCATTCACTGATTATTGCCAACCCTGCTGAATGAGGGCTGAAGGATGGACGCTTTACATCATGGGTTTTTTACTGGCATCAAACACTTTTGGTTAAATTGAGGTCTGGGCAATTGGCTATGGTGAGAGAGTTACACGGTTATCTGGGATATATTTCTTCAGACGTTATTGCAAAATTGGCTCGCTTTGTATCTTAAAACAAATTTACTCACGATAAAAATTAAAAAATCTGTTCAACAGATCAAAATGTCACTTAGAATTAACAGTGATTAACCTAATATAAACTTCTTCTCGTCCATTAAATTGTGTGCAACCGTAAATCATTAGTTACTGCAGAAATTTTATGAAAGTAATAATTAAATGTTTGTCACAATTAGCAGGAGATAATTTATTTGGCAAACACCGAAATAAAAGAGACCGAAATTGTATTTTTCAGCCTCTCTTGTCACAAATCAGCCGCTTAGATCTCAAAATCCATCGAAATAGTACAAGTATGGTGCAAATGGAAAATCCATTATAAAGTATGCATGCATCACCCCTCAAATATTTAGCAACATTTAGCGAAATTAATTTATTTTGAGGTAAATACGTTATTTTGTCCACGCCAAGTTGCACAGAGTTAAACTCGTGTGGGTGGAAAATTTATCAATGACTAATCAAATACTTTTTCCCAACTTTTGTTGAGATCGAATACATTTTTCCAAAGGAACTATCGCAGAAGATTGTTGAAGGAAAATATTGCGCAAATGTATTTCTGGTCAGATGAAAATGTGCATAAGTAAACTGTCTTTCCAGCCCACTTTAAAAAAAATTGCGCAGCTGGATTTCGTTACGAGATATTTACGAACGAAATCGACACGTCCAATCATTCGGCAAGTGATCGAATACTTTTTGCCAGGGGTTAAACCAGCGTAAAGAATAAATATATGAAATTGTCTATGGGTAAGTGGGGATTATTTATGCCATAAATAAAAAGTTCACTTCACATTCCTGTTTAGCGAAATCTTATACAATTTCAACCAAAAAATTGATCTGTAGTAAAATCAATCATCTACTTATCCACATATTATATAAATCATAATCTTTACTTATATAAAGTAAAATAAAATATCAATAAAAGAAACTACTGATGTTAGGATTTCCATAAAAGGAAAACGAGGAAACAATTTAAATCCAACATTTTAAAAACACCTGTTCACCAGAACCTTTAATCGATCGAGGTTATCAAACATTTCCCCAATTCTATATGCATAGTATAATTGAAGTGTTCAACAACGGCTAAGAAAAACTCGAGAGTTAAAAAATTATGAACACATATTTAATAATTAATTATGTGTTTTTTGTCATCAGCTGGCAAATTGTAGAAGCTGATTTTCTAACATGGTTTGCTGACAAATTTGCTGATGAAATCCCACCTCATTATTCACCGGGTGACGACAAAATTTACGCAGAATTGATGTTAAGTCCGGTATGTTGATACATTAGTGATATATTTTTAATTTTACAAGAAAAAAATTTTTCTTTTAAAATAATAATTTATTTGCTGAAAAATACCTGCGGCAATAGTCAAAACGCGTCATTATAATATCAGGGTTGCGAAAATCGATCAGCGATTAGAGCAATTTTTTCAATTTTTCAATTTTTTCTTTACAAAAATATTGAAAAGCCTCTCAGACTATTTATTTTGTTGATTTATTTTTTTACAATCAGACAAAGTGAGAACAAAGGGTCTAGGTAAATTCAGCAACATTAAATTCTGCTACAGAAATTCAGCTCTGCAAATTCAGCTACGCAAATTTAGCTACATTTGACAATAAACAAGAATGCTAAATATGATTTTTGATGAAATTTTTTTTAAATCAAATGTGAAAAAATATATAATAATTAGGTAAATTTATACAGAAAAGTTATAATTATGTGCAATACTCATTAAGTAATCAAAAATTTTTGACCCTGTAATTTTTTGTACTGCCAAAAGAATTCATGCATCTGAATCTTTGTACTTCTTCTTCCGTGGTGGTGGAGGTGCGCCTGCGATTATTTGATTGATTACAAATTCGCTGTGCCCATGCTCCGTCTTCAAAGCGTTAATTAACTTCCACACAGTGGGGTGCTGTACTCCAACAAGTGTTGAAAATCTTCGATGCCAAGCTTCGACGTTGTTGTTGGTTCTGGGTTGTCCCTGTAATCATTGCAGGCGCACCTCCACCACCACGGAAGAAGAAGTACAAAGATTCAGATGCAAGAATTCTTTTGGCAGTACAAAAAATTACAGGGTCGAATATTTTTGGCAGTACAAAAAATTACAGGGTCGAATATTTTTGGCAGTACAAAAAATTACAGGGTCGAATATTTTTGGCAG
>JAQIWS010001769.1:0-10221 GCA_034696085.1 Stigmatogaster subterranea | reverse complement strand
ATTGCCGCCGCTAAATGAGCAGCGAGGTATTTCTTTTCCGTTAATTCTTTTTTCGCAAGAGTGGAGAGTTTCTCCGATTCCACCATTTTCTTCTCGTCCGCTTTCTTTTTCTCCAACGCAGCTAACTCTCGACTTTTCGCAGTTCTCAATCCAGGCCTACTCGGAGTCTCCTCCTCTTTATTGCTTTCTCCAGGCTTATCCGCTAAAATACGAATCAATTTATCAATAAAATTACAAATCTACTTCAAATTTCACGTACAAGAATCTACCAAACCTTCATTTTTATTATCCTTATCATCAGCGTCACCCAGCTTGTTTGATTCCGCGTTTGTGGTATCGACGATTTTAGCTTCATCTTTGGTTTCTTTCCATTCGCTCATTTTAGAAGCGATTAATCTTTTTTGTTCGTTCAAGTCTTTCCTACAAAACAATAATTTTTAAAATATAAAAATGTAAAAATTCACTAATTGTTCAGTCGTAAAAAAATTTACCACAAGACGACAGAATTTTTCTGCTTCTGCTCCATGTATTCTTGCACGGAGTAGGAGTTCAAGATGCGATGACATAATCCCACCAAAATCCGTAGCTTTTCTTCTGGAATTAACTGATACAGTTCGCCGTTTTCCAAAAGAGACAGCACTCCCTCCTGCTAAAAACAGAAAAAAATATAAATTGTAAGATTCGACCCAACAAGAAATAATTTTTCGTTTTCATTTTACCACATCTTCATCTTCATCCGTTTCATCATATTTGTCGTGATCAACATTTTCGTCGTGTTTCCGAAGACAAAGCCGGACTAATTCCGAAGTAGTGTGAATATTAATAGGTAAATCCGAGAGACGAACCCCTAACTCTTTATAATCCTTCGACATACCCAAAAAATAGATTAAATAACGTCAAATACAACCAAAAACACAATTTAAAAACGTCTTACTTCGGCAAGTCGATCTTGCAGCAAAGTTTGCAATAATATCAATAAAATCCTCGATAAATACCCAAATCCTTCACTACCAGAGCCAACAGCTTTCAACAATAAATCTAAGAAATAAATTAAATCATTAATATTTTTGTCCTAATTTTTCCTTACGATGACTAATCACTTTCAATTCTTACCAGTCTGCACTGGATATGATTCATTAGGCATAAGTAGACCGCAATAACAATTAATAAACTCAACGATCATCACCACGTCACCAAATAATTCGTTGGGAACGCCATCCGGCGTCGCCACCAAATGAGGTTGAGGCAATGGTTTCAACACTGTTTTTTCCACTGGCTGCAATTTAATAAATAAATCAATCAAATAAAACTTAAGTAATTCTAACTAATACTTAGTATATTTTATTTTCTGAAAAAGACAAAAAATTAACCTGTGCTATCGTTTGCGCTCGTTTAATAACTCGCTGTTCTTTTAACAACTGAAGTCTTTCTTCTTTCGATAACCCAGCGCTAAAAATTAAAGAAAATCTTAATCAATTCACCCGATAAAAATTGACAATTTATTTCCTTACCACTTCGTTTTCCACTCTCTAAACTTCATTCTACGTTCTAGTCTTTCTTTTACTAATTCAGGTAAGCACTCCACCTCGTGCGCGGTAAGCGATGCGATCAATTGATCCAACAACGGCGTCAAATTTCGAGTTTTCTGCTGAGAAGACAAAAACGACGTAATTCGTTGAACCAACATCGAAATTTGCGCCGGCGTTAACTTCTTGATCGGTTTTTTCGGCTTATCCTTCGGCGTTGCCGACAACAACGTCAAACCCGTTTTCTTCTCCGACGTTTTACTCATCGCCGCCATCTTGACTGGAGTCTTGTTCGGCGTTTTACTCGGCGATTTCCTGGGAGAATTCTTCTCTACACTTTTCTTCATAACTTCACTCTTGTCTAAAACCACTCTGGGATTATTTTTCTTCATAGCCGACATGTCGAACAACGTGACTTGCTTCATTTTTTTCTTTCTCGGACTCGGCGATTTCGATTTATCACCGTTAACCCTTTTATTCGTACTGGATTTAGAAGCATCCTTCACCGGATTACCTTTTGCCGACTTAATAATCTTCACTTCCGGTGATTGTTCCAATTTCGTCGACTTTTCACTAGCTCCGTTCAAATTTGTCGATGTCGAATTTTTCTTCAGTGTCGCCGATTTGCCATTTGTTTTCGACTGGCCCGTTTTGATAACTTGCGTCACTTGACTCGTCGACGTTTTCTTCACGGTCTTCTTCGACGTCACCAAAGGCATTTTGGGATTGCTAGTGGAAGAATTCTTTTTCTTAGGAGTACTGTAACTGTGATCGAGCTCCGGAGAACTCCTTGAAGATGACGACGACGACGACAAAGACACTGTCGAATTCGATAATTTTGAAGAAACTTTCGCGACGGGTGGCGTCATGTCGACAACGAGAAAACGAGGTTTATCGACCGTCGCCGACACTTCTCCTTCAGTCCCATTCCCGTTTTTAACTTCCGCTTCTTTTAAAACCGACAAATTGGTGACGCTTTTCGCTATTTTCGAATAACCTTGTTGATTATTAATTGGCATAAGTTCCAATTTTAATTTTTTCCGTCGAAGCACATTCACATCCTCCGCAGAATTTCTGCGCTTTTTGTCCTCTCCATTCGTCACCGGCAACGCCGATAAATCGCACTTTGTCACCGAATTTACACTCGTCGCTCCCGCCATTTTATTCGGTAATGAATATTTCCGGACTAACTTCGCGTCGACGACCCAAGGACTAGTTGAGCTAGTTCCCTGACGTAACGAATGCGCTCGTATAAATAAACGCAACATATCCTTATTCGGAGGTCGATCATATCGCCTGAAACATTTTAAATAAATAAAATAGAATTAAATCACTGATTAAAAAAGTTTTTAATCCGAATCTTACACTAAATCCTCCGCAGGAACTGCACTGATAATTTTATCTTCCTCCAATAATCGAATATTGTACTTGAATGGTAGCAACTAAAACCAAAAATATTTTGTTATAAATATAAATAACTAGTTTTAGTTAAAATTTTGATATTATTTTAAAACTAAAGTACTTTAGGTGGATATTTTCGAATTGAAGTTTCGTTGTGATTGCAATCAGTGCTGTCCGAGTTTTCTTTATCACTACAAGGACACAATCGAGTTTCCTAAAAATATTTTAATTACGTCACTGCGATTACAAAAATTACGTTACGTCGTAATTCTACGAGTTATTTATTACGAAAATTACCTCGTCTTTACTATTGTCAACGTTAACAACACGACCTTTAATCCTAAAAACACAAAAATATAAATTATAAATCGATTATATTCCATATAAACACGAAATAAAATTTTTAAAAATACGTACACCCGTCCGCCATTTTTCACTTTAAATTGCACGTGGTCTCCAGGAAAAAACATGGAGTTAATCTTTACATAACTTTTATCTATCAACATATCCAAAGGCAAAGTACCTGCAAAATAAAATAAAAAACATAAATAAATTACCAATAATTTTAAAATTTGTGATTTCTTACTGTGGTGGACAATTTCCAAGACGGCTTTTTCTAAATATTCGGGATACATTTTCTTAAGTAGTTGTCTGGCGTCCTGTTCCGATTTCCATGCTTCCTCATGCGTGAGATTAATATGGCCCGTGCACTGACACGTCCACACTTTTTCGTTGTACAAAGAAATCCGTTTCGAATATTCACTGTCAAAAACTTGTTAAAGAAACCACGTTCAGTAAAGTTCAAAAACAAAATATCATCGACATAAATTTAATATTATAAACATTATCATCGAACAGCGAACAAAATTCAACGTTAAGCGATTAAAAGTCACGTTTTGAGTTATAATAACCAAAATGTGGGTAAAAATATTTTTATTTGGTGTGTTCCGAGTTAATATTACGAGTAAATTTGAAAGGTGTTGCCGCGATTTATTTTAAAATGTGTGTTTTTATAATATTGGCGCCAAGTAGCCATCTTTGTATGAGTAGGCTTAATCAAAATGTGAAAGTATTGAGGAATGTAGGAAGAAAAGGATACTCTTTCGTTTGAAAACACTCGCCGGTGTGTTTAACGTAATAAACAGATCCGTCCGGATCGATTGTAACGAGGGGTTTAGCCAAATGAAACACTTTCTTACCGAGAAGTGGCATCGCAACGCAGAAAACCCTGTTACAAACAACTCGGGGTTCAAAAATGGCGGGATTTAGGAATACACTTTGACGCGATTGGTCGAAATAAAAAATTGTAAATACTTATTTAAGTCATTATTACTATAATTATTATGGATATTTAATCTTTTTTAATTAAGTAATAAATTAACATGATGTTGTACCATAAAATTAAACTATGTAAATTTAGGAGTTTTTGAGATGCAGTTTCGGTTTGATGACGTGTTTGTGCTGCGGTCCTTTTCGATGTTAAAAGTGAGAGTTTCGTTAAATTAAACCTTGACCTTGATTAAACCGAAAACAATAATATTTATTTATTTTTTCTTCTCTAAAATCAATTAATTTCAAATTTACATTTTTTTCCTAATTTTCAAAATTCTCAAATAATATACCGTTCTGATTTAAAATTTTTGTCATGGTTTATTGGGATTATATTTTGCAATAATAATTTTCTAAATATCTCTCAATAATTTTGAAAACCGAATATAAAAAATTAATAACTTAAATCCAAATTTTACACATCTCCAGATACATGCAACGACTGCGCTTCTTCGTGCAATTTCCACACTTCTTCTTGAATAAGATCAGTTATAGCTTTTCGAAGCTCAACCTAACAAAAATACAAATTAAATAAATGCACCAATTTTAACTCCCTCCAGTTAAAAAATTAAAATACCGCTGATTTGTTTACAAGACGCAATTCTTTCAATTTCTCTTCCATATGCGTGATTGGTTTACCGATTAAAATAGTGATTTTCTTAAAAAAAACAAAACATAAACATTAATTCCACTTAATTTAAAAGCAAAAAAAAATAATATTTACCTTCTTAAATCGAGGATAATAAGGAGGTTCATTGGGTAAAGCTTCATCCATACCCAAGTGAAAAAGAGGAACGACCATAGGACAAATATTGCAATCAGCGATCAAACGACCAACACCTACAACAAAATCATTATTCTTAAATAGCACTTACAAAAATTTATTTTCAATGCTTTATTACCCCATTTGAATCTCATTATCTCTTTATTCAAATTGACTTTGCCTTCTGGAAACACATGAAGCCATTCTCCCTTATTCAACCGTTCTAATACAAAATCCATTGCTTTCTACGCAAGAATTGCAAGAAAAAATGCATTATAAAACTTTTAAAAACTTGCAAAAGTATTAAAATCACCTGATAAACTCCATGTCCTCTTATAATTGGCACCGTTCGTCCTAAACTAAAAAACAACGCGTGTAATTCATTGGTGAAACAAATGTCATTCGCGCCTAAATTCCATCCTTTCGTCCTCGTATTAAAAAAATGACGAAAATGCAACATTCCTGGAAATAAATTATTTTTATTACACATCACACACATTTTCAATTTCTTTTACCAGTCAATAAAGGAGCATCACCGCAGGAATAATGATTGCTGACCGTAATTAACGGTAGACCTTTGTGACGATTTTCCAAAGCATTTACAAGAATCGACTGGTTGTGTACTTTAAAGTTATTAATGTATTCTACAATACAAAACTCATGATGACAACTGGTAATAATTTGCAAAAAGATATGTTGAATTTTTTGATACTTAACTCAAATACATTGTACTCAAAGCTCCAACTGTTGGGATTAGAAAGGCACTGCTCATTGCCCATAATTTATGTGGTTTGTTGAAATTTGGCAATGGCCAGTTGATGTCGACTGGGAGAATTGGAAGTGAGAAGAAACTCCAAATATCCATTTTTAGAAAAATTGTACGATTCTACGATTTTAAAAAATATTCTGTTTTGACGTTTGGTCAATACTTCACGATCACGAGATTTAAAGAATTGATGATCACGTGTTGCGTGTGAATATATGTTGTGAATAAGTTTTTATAATGCTCAACAGCAAACTGGTTACGTCACGTCGATAGTACGAAATTTCACCACTTCCAGCACGGAGCGCCACTTGTCAATATTTTGTTTTGTTTTTGCGATCGGTGATCTGTTGATGCCTTCTACCGCTTTTGACAAGCGCATTGTAACGCAAATAATTTATCTGGTAATGTATAGACACTTAAAAGCAAAAATTATTCATCTCTAACCCTCATCTATATCTTAAAATCTAGTTTCTCGGCGTATTAGTGTGTACATCGTGGGTATACTCCATCAGAGGGGGTCTTCGCGTCAGTAAACGTGTTTTGGACCATTTAGTAACGTTTAATGCAACGCAATTAAATTAATTAATAAGCATGGGTCGAGCAGGTATAACTTCCAACAGACCCGCCGCGAATCAAAGTGGAACCACGAACCAAAACGTGACCAACAACAACGCGAACTCGAATTCAAATTCTTCGTCGTCGTCATCCAACACGCAACAAATGAATTTACAGCAAAATTCGGTGGATAGCACCGCAATTCAGGAAAAACTTAAAGAACTACAGCAACTTATTCATCAGTGTCAAGACGAAACGAATCGTAGTGAACACAATTTAACCAACATCGCTAAAACGCACGAGAGAATGCAACACGAACAGAAACTTTCTCCTTATTATAAAACTAAACTCAAAGGATTGTATAATACAGCGATGCAAGATGCCGAAAGTGAAGCTGAATTATTAAGAAGAGCTTTGGATAAAATTGCTGATGTCAGAACAGCGAGGAATGAGAAAAGGATCCAAGCGAAAAATTCTGGTTGTAATTTTTAAGAAATTTTTATCACTGAAATTATTAATTTCTTGTTGTTTTTACGCAGATCGGCCTAAAGAAACGATTCGTCGCGGCGCACTGATGAAAATGTTGCAGCAAAACGCGTTAACGCTACCGTTGTGGATTGGCAAAATGGACGAAAAACCACCTGCGCTTTGCAGCGCTTTACCAGCTGATGGAACGTATATTGCTAAAGTTGGAGACATGGTAGCGGCGCTTGTTAAAGGAATCGATGGAGACGAGAATTGGATTTTAGCTGAAGTCGTTCAGTACAACCACAGCACGAACAAGTATCAACAATTTTAAGTTTTTAAATTAATCAAAATTTTAACGTTAAATTGTAAATAAAACAGATACGAAGTTGATGACATCGATGAAGAACAAAAAGAGCGTCATTCGTTAAGCCGACGTCGAGTGGTTCCTTTACCTCTTATGCGCGCTAATCCCGAGACGGATCCCGAAGCGTTGTTTCCGAAAGGAACGTTAGTGATGGCGTTATATCCTCAGACGACGTGTTTTTACCGAGCTTTAATCCACGAGCCTCCGAAAGGTCCGCAGGATGAATATCAAGTTTTATTCGAAGACTCGTCGTACGCCGAAGGATATTCGCCACCACTGAGCGTTGCGCAGAGATATGTCATAACTTGCAAGGAGATTAAGAAAAAATAGAACTTTTTGTTTTTCATTTTATTTAATGTAATGTATTTCTCAAATTTTTTTTTTTTTAATAGTGTTACTCTTTGTAACTTTTATCTACAGTTTTTCAATTAAACCTAAGCTTTCTAACAACACTCTGATTTCACTGGTTTAATCTAGGAACACTTTGCGGTTTTTAAACCCGCGGTCAGCGTAATCCCACGGATTCTCACGGACGCGAGGTCGTGGGTAATCTGGATCACCCTAGAAACATTTAAAATTTGAATTAATGATTAAAATAATTCTACAAATATTCAAATATTTAAAATTTACAAATTTTACTTACTGGCCACGAACGACGGTTGCTATGAAACATTCTCCAACCGCTTCTGGTAGTCCAGTCCTAATAAAAATATTAAAATTAAATACAATACTTATTTATTTATCTACTAAATCAATATTTACCTGCAAGTTGTACTTATAATAGTAAGTTACAGCGTATATCCCCATAATTCCCATTATAAACTTCGGAGTATAATAGCGAATCGATCTTGCCCATGCGGGACCCTGCAAATTAATGTCAAATTTAGATGCATATTTAAAATAATTATTTAATACTAATTTCTAACCACTACTGGAGAAATCACGGCTTGGACTGCATTCCAAGGAGCTCGGTAAATTCGTTTGATTGGATTTTGAAACGCTTGAGCCAACTCAGGCACTTCCCTCGGTTCGTCGGGAGCGAGAATTTGATCTTTTACATATTGAGCACGGTAAGCGCGTTGCTCATCGGTCATGCCAGGGTATAACCGTTCTCGTTCGTCCGAATACCGATGCTGCAGTCGCATCGGGCGATTGCGAGCGCATTCATCCTCGTCCCTATGATCTTCTCGCTCCATCTTTATTTGCTATCGGTCAAGCTTAAAACGTTTCCACCAGATGTCGCGTAAATCGAGCCTACGACGAGACATCTCGCGGTAGATTTTGAAATTATATCTAAAAACATTTAAATTTGAACTTAAAAAAATATTTTGACATGTACGAATGTTTGTAGATTTAGCTAGAATAATAAACTGAAATCAACGATCGTTAAAATCACCACAACACCCCAAATTAAAGAATTGTATTTACGGAAAAATTGCAAAAATAATTTCCCAAGTTTTAGATTGAAAATTTATTTTTAATGCATATTTTTCTTCCTATTTACAAATCAACTTTCTTAAATACTTAAAGATAATTCTTTACCAACAAATATTAATAAAATTAGTAACATCTCAACTACCAAAAAATAATATATAACGTCACTTATACGTATTGGAAGAACCAAATCTTAATACAAAACAATTCTTTTTAAACGACAAAAGAATTAAATGAAACTTAAGAAAACCAACTTAAACAAAAACAAAAAAATCCTAGAAATTAAACTGTTCATTTCTGTTTTTCCGGCGTTCTATTAACCCTCAACCTCGACGCTGGTGATGCCGGATTAACCGACGACGTCGTCGTCAATGGCGGGAGAACTGGCTTTTTAGTCGACATTTGCTGAACAACCGTCGTTACCGGTCTCGAAGAAATCTGCGACCTAACGATCGAAGGAGGCGGCGCCCGACTCGTAGTCGGAGTTCTTGCTGGAGTTACCGTTGACACTCTCGGTCTTCCCGGTTGAGTGGGTGATTTTGTCGGAGAAACCACCGTAGATTGCTGCCTAGGTCGAGCTGTGTCTGGTCGAAAGTGGAGAAGTCTCGAAGACGTCCTCATTCGTCTCGCATCTGCTTCAGATTCTGCTCTCGGAGTTCTGTACATCTGAGAATGTAAAGGAGTAACTCGCATTCTTCCGATGTAGTGATAGATCTCATTGAATGTAAAAAACTACAGATAAAAATAAAATTTTGTACTCAAAATTGAAATTGTGGATATTGTAGTAATTTGGAATTGTGGATAACTTACGGCCAGACTGGAAAGTGGCAGTGTTGTGATGAGAAATAGTTTCTGTAAAAATAACAAAAAAATATTATAAAAATTAGTGTAAGATCAATAATCAAATTTTTTTTAAAAGATTAAGAAAGATACCTACAAAATTGATGAATTGTACTACGAATGCTACGAGTATACCGATCATAATTAACGTAATTCCCGCGCACCACGGAACTAATATGTGTAAAATATACTGCAAAAAACACAAAAATCACCAATTAAAATTCACAGTAAATAAATAATCATCTTAATTCTTAATACTTACTTTTCTTAACCGTTTTGTGTCAATAACCAAAAACGACACAAACATCAGCATGCATAGAATTAAAATGAGACCAACTCCAACATTTAACTTCTTATCTACAAACAACAAAATCATTTCCATAAACAAAAATAATCACAAAATCAATAAAATACTCACAAGCAATCTGTTCTTCTTGGAAGACGCCATACATAATAAGTCCCAATCCAACTATAGTAAGTAATACTAACCAAACCTGCAATCAAACAAAATTATATAAATCTCCAATATTTATTACCCAATTTTAAAAACATTTTACAAAACTTAGAGTATAATAATATTGCGAGGTAGTCATCCATGACGGTTTAGACAAAATATTCTTTTTTTGTTCCCACTGATACGACGAGTCCGACGCAGGATTTGGATTTATATTTCTTTGTCCGTGATAAAAATAAAAATATTCTCTATCGGGAATTGAATGCTGACTTTGCACACATGAACGATAACAACGTCTGCAGAATTTAAACATTGCGGGTA
>JAQIWS010001768.1:0-10224 GCA_034696085.1 Stigmatogaster subterranea | reverse complement strand
TTTCCGATATAGTTATAACTCAAGTTATGAGTATAACTATAATTTATACCGGAAAAATACAGTCCGCAAACTCTCTACTGAAAAAAAAGAAACGGTATTTCATCCGCTATAAAATCAATGTTCAAAATAATAAAAACCAAATTTTAAATTCCAAATTGACTGCTGTCGCAATTTGTTCGGATAATAAAAACACAGCCACTTCCAATAATCTATAATTACAAAATTATTTCGAATACAGTGAAGCCTCCATTTACCACGACGATTGGTGTCGAAGAATTTGAGTCGTGATAGAAATGAGGTCGCATTGTTGAGAAGTTATTAGTATGGCGTTGTCAATGACGGTAGCAAAACAACAGTTAAACATTTAAACCATTAGTTTCAGTTGTGTGTGCCAAAATACTAAAGCAGCATTTACTCTTTTTTTTTCAACAAACATTTTAGTTATTGACAAACACAACTGTTTTCTTTTCACATGACCACAAATGGCTACAAATATCGCTAAAAGATGACACGTACAAAACTTCACGGTTTTTGGATTGAAATTATTACAAAATATTTAGGGGGTCTTTGAGATAATGGCCCAAATGTCAATCATATCTAACGGGGTGTAAACGTAAGGCCGCCTGAAAATAACTTTAGTCCGCCTCACCTTAACGTTAGCCCGCCTAATTCTAAAACTAGTCCGCCTAACTCCTAACGTTAAGAATTAGGCGGACTAACTTTAGAGTCAGGGTCTCTATAAGAGGCTGAGCGGCAAAACACAAAGTTTGTCATTTTTCACTAAGTAGTTAATCTTTAACTACTTATCACTTAATTCACCGCGAAAAATGATCAAAAAGAAAGACGCAAAATTGGGTATATAGTAACAGTAATATTACAACAAATATCAATTTTTAGACCAAGACTTACGAACATTTTTTCAGTCCGTAACTAGTTCGTAAGTCGGGGGTTGCCTCTAAAGTGCGCGACAAAATTGTAAGTGCACCCCATTTGTTGTGAAAATTGGTATATACATTTGGTGCAACGTTCTAAAGAAGGACACGTTTCACCGCAGGTAAATTACAGTATAAAAACTACGTTAATAAACTTCAAGTTAGAAAATCGATTAAACAAGCGTGGATAATGAGCTAAAAAGTGATTTAAGAAATGATTTAAGAAACTTTAAGTAACTCCCAAACAAACTTTTTAAAAATATTAATTTACAATTACAAACGTGTACCTAATTAAAGAAGTACAAGCAAATTTTCAGGTTCTGCACAACAAATTAAAGATTGAGACGATAAAGACCGCTGTATACGGTTTTGTTATTTAGTAACCTGACTGTTGTTGAACATTAGGAGTAAATAAAAATCTGCAACAAGTTTGCTGGTTAATTTACAAGAAAACAATGGGGAAATCGACATCCCGATTAGAGTGTAACATTTTATATTCACTGCGCTCATTAATCTTTTATATGAATAGTTCATATTGAAAACAAACAGCAACGCAAAACTAAAGCAGCCATTAGTTGTATGCAGCTTTTTGTTCCGTTTGCAATACGCTATTAAAATTACTGTATACTGTATTACCTAATACATCAGCTACAAAATTAGGAGGAAAATGCTAAAGTGTCAAGTACGGTATATGCAAGTTAATCAAAATTAACATAAAAACTTCACTCGTCACCGCGTGACTAGAATTAAAAATTCCCTCCGTAAAAATAGTTTTCTGCAACAGTACAAATACAACGACAACTATTTACTGGTAAATATTAGTGATAAACTTTTACCAGAAAATAAAGAGGAAACAAATTTTAGCATGAAAGTAAAACAAAAATAATCACTGAATTAGTTCTACACAATCTCTACGTAATTTTTAAATAAACATTTTCAGACATTACGCGAATGTTGACGAATAAGCATCGATTTTTTTTTAACCCCTCACAAAACGATGTTACGGCTGAAAATTCCAGTACCACAAAAATTCTCCATAGTTCAATAAATATACAATTTTATAATTTTAAAATTGCAAATAATTCTGAAATTTTTGTACGCACACCTTGTATCTTAACATTACATCACGTTTCGATTTCAACCCCAAACTTCATGCAACGCTAAGTTAAACCAAATCATCTGAATACCAATTACAGTACAAATCTGATTCACTTAACACATTTTCCCACTGAATTTAAATTTAAGCATCCTAGATCAATTTGTAAAAATATATTAAAATCAGTTATTCATATGTGTACCCACAAAACAGGATAAAGTTTCATGATTTAAACAAATCATTTAAAACAAATCAGTTAAATTTGGGTTTTGATTGACAGAAGAATTATAACTTTTTATCATGTTTGTTAAGTGAAGACTTCGTAAATAAATTTCAGTAAAAATTTATTAAGAATTTTAACAATTTCAAATGCACAGTTATCGTTACAGCAACCATAACGCGGTAAGAATAGCAGTAAGAATTGCGGTAACGGGGGTCATCTTTGAAATCGAAGCAAATTGGAATACAACAAATCGATAAATTTGACACGGAGAACTGAGGAGAATATAGCAAAAAAGTCTTAAATATTAAAAGATTTAAGTTTTTCTTGAAAATTAATCTCGATTATTCAAGAAATATAAATGTCTGCGCTTTTTATGAATTAAAGCAAAAACATTCATCTATCAAGTTAAATCCAGGATAAAACAAAATTTCACTGAAATTAAATTCACAAAGAACTCTTCGTATTGCTTCAAAATCTTATTGACGACATCTGAGATTAAGTACAAAGGCAAAGTAGATTACCAAAGTAGATTACATCTGCGCAGGTAATTTTTCCTACCTTGCACCTGTTTGTAATAATTGCCAAAGTCACAAAAATTCACGAAATTGAACTACAATAAGAAAATACAGCTAACAATTGAGTCACGACACCTTACGGCATTAATTTGTAATATTTTCAACTAAGTAATTTTTCTTAGTTGATCTTTGAAGATTCTCTAAAAATCACTTACCGGTAACGCAAATTACCAAACCTAGTCTAAACAAATCCAAATAACATTACTAGTTGAAACAGTAAAAATGACTGCAGCATTTGCTGATTGCAATGTAACGAATTCAGTTGTTACCAATAACACAGTTAACAGAGTGCGTTAGCAAAATTTAAGCAAAATTCAATTCTGTTCCAGAAATTGATACGAAAAATTACAAATATCCATCAAATTACACCTTTAGAGTAAACTACCAGTGCCACAATTATTTCTAAACCAAATTTGTACAGGTAAATTTTTTTCTTCCAATTTGTGCCTCACTACTCCCAAAATCTTTCAACCCAAATTATTTTCATCGTTACTCAAAAGATTTGTGTAACCAAGCAAGCTAACAACAATTTTACTTTAGTCTCTTGCAAAAATTATAATATATTACGTACTACCTATCATTGCAAAAACTGTAATAATAAAGCAAATCGCATTCGGTACCGAGAGGAAAAATCTGCAGTGACGCTACCACCAGTGGCAACCACGCAACTGTGAAGTGTCACTACTTTCAGATTACTTGAACCAAACACGCCAATTTAATAATGAATACCAAATAATAACAAAAGCCTGGTATTGAAATTACGGAGTACAATGATTGAATTTTTGAATTAAAGAGGAATACTGTATTTATTTTAAACATCACTAATTTTCAACATTTTTTGTTTAATTTTCCAATTATTATGCTTTCAACGCTATGTAATATTACAATGTCTACTGAAATGAAAAGAATGCACATGATGCGACGGGTGTACTTAGAAATTAAATTAACCCCAAATATTTAAATATTAAACAACGTTAAAATCAGCCCAACTTTCAATTTAAGACCCCAAATTAGATTTAACATCTCAATTTACAGTCTTAATCTTCAATTTAAACAAAAATTTGACTATCATTCATAAACAAAAGACCATCACAATTTTTGTCCTGAATATCAAAACGCGGAAATTGCACAAATCACTACTTAATAAATTAACAAGAAATCCAAGTTCCTTCATCTCCATCTACAGCAAATTGAAATCAGTAATTTCTCCTACAACGCGATGAACACCTTATAGAAATTCGCACTGCAGATCAAAACAACGAGGTCTGTGGTAAAGTGAAACAAGAGAGAAGAGGGACTTGTGTTGTGTGCGTTTGTTGGAAATTATTGGCTTACTCGCGTAATGACAATTTTGCCTCCATTTGGCAATCGCGCGATAGAAACTCGCGCTGTAGGAGAAATTACGGTAATGTACTATATAAAAAAATTCACAACAAAAATGAATCAAATTCAAATTTCTGTACAAGCTTCAAATCTTTAATGGTTTTTGTTTCAAAATTTTTAAAAACCAACTCTTGTTCAAATTTAAAAGTATATTAAAATAAGTATTTCTAACCTATAACCGACACGTGCAAATTAAATAATCAACAGACAAATCAACCATGCAATTGTCGTTTGTACACAACGTATTCTATTGTACCCCCGATAATACATCTAAAGTCGAAAATTGTTCAATAATTATTTAAAATTAACAGTCAATGTTACTACCGAGTGGATGCAGATTTAAAATTCACAACCAGTTTTTCAATTTAATAACTAATTCTGCGTCTGTCTGTGTCGTACGGTTTTAGAATTCAAAGTTTACAACAAGCTTAAAATACTACTACATACTTGTCACACATTTTAAGTTAAGAATTTGTAATAGATATTTCTACTAATAATCAATATTGGTGCAAATTAAAAAAATGAAATCCCAGAGTGCTTGCTTATCTAGGAAGTGTTAATTTCCTCAAAATTATCACATCCAAGAAGTGCTTGCGCTATGGATTATTTTTTCAGCTAGTAACAATTCCAATCAAACACTATTTGGAATTTCATTCCGAGTACAACGGAAAAATTCGTCTAAATCCACAGACAAAAATTAGTACTGTAAATAATTGCGAAAATTGGAATACGTATAGTACGGTAGTATTGTTCGGTATAATTCAGGTTCGGTACTAAGGTACCGAAACTTGCTTTAGAAAACACTAGCTTGTAATAATTTTTGCATTTTTGCATTTTTGCAAATGTATATTACACTTTCACCCGTTATTTAGAAACGCAGCTAAAATTCAGAAACTGAGTTACAGAAAATTTAAAAAATGCACTAAAAATCCAATTTATTAAATTAACACATTAAAATAACCACTTGACAAATTAGAATTTATACCAAAGATATGCATCCGCGTATTCAAGTGAGTTTGTCAGCATTAAAATTTCAATCTTTTAAATAAATATTCCCCAATTACTATATAGTATATCTATTTAGAAAATTACGGTAATCACGTTGCATAAAACGACAACAAAATTACAGGGGTACAAACTAAAATTTATGCAAAGCGGATATGTTAAAATAATCAAATCCTGTACTTTGCAAAAGAATCAAAGACGAAAATTTTTCCTCCTTCCAACACACATTTTTAAATTTTCTCCGAATATAGTAAAAATGTATCCCAATTAAACAACTAAAGTCAGTGACATTTATACTATTATCAACACTTTCAAGTACAAGAAATAAGCTGAATTATTACAAAATTAGAGGTGTTTGATCTCACGGTATCATAATGTACGAAAATTCCACTTTATCGATTTACAACATCAGTCAACAAAATTAAATAACCAGAACTCAGAAATGTTACCACGTGAAATGTTTCCACCTGTTGAAAATTTTGCAAAATAAAATGCTTACGCTCTTCAACTCCAGCAAAACATTTCAAAACTTTCTACCATTCTACCCAAGAGCAACAAATATAAGTAATACGGAGTACAATATACAATATTTTTCTTTAGAAAGTAACCACAATATTACAACGTCAAAACTGACCAAAATATAATTTTTCTCTATTCTTGTTTTCTGTATTGGTTAATTGCAATTTGTTTGTTACTGAGATTTTAAAGGGGGGTTTAAAAACCATCTGCTAACATTTCTATATCGTTTAATCACTATCTGATACAGTGAAACCTGTCTATTCTGGAATCTCACGGGACCGATTGAACTTTCCAGAATAGACAGGTTTCCACATTATACAGGGTTGCACATTCTGATCCGTGAATTTTTTTTTGGATTTGCGTCTTATATTTAACTAAAGAAATATTACATTAAAAATTTCACAATCCAAAATCACCCTGCCTTTTTCAAACTCCTTCAACAATTCAACTTTCCATTTCAAAATGTTGTATACTTGAATTTTTCCACACTTTAACTGTTCCTGTATTTGTTTTACGCTCCTTTTTTTCCCACCAATTGAATAATTTTGGCTTTTTTGCTTAAACTGAGGTCTTTTCTTGGCGCCATTCTGAATTGCAAAGTTAAGCCTAACGTTTTCAGCACAGTATAGTGACGAAAATTCCAGTTTAGGCAGGGCTCAAGACCAAATTTGTATCATTTTTGCATTCCACATCCACGTTAGACAGTTTCCACATTACACAAGTGCTAATACATGTAGCGCCCTATTATTTTTGCCGGGACCACAAAATTTTTCCATAATTGACAGGTTTCCGTTTTATACAGGTTCCAGAATAGACAGGTTTTACTGTACCTAGAATAATTATTAATTGCATGGATCACAAATTACTAACAACCAGTATAAAATACACGCAATTTCGTTCTTATCACAGTGATAACATTGAAAAAGGTTATTTTATTGAAATTCTAAGAAAAGTCACATTATGCGAAATGAAATCGCATTGATTTACAATTGAAGTCATATTTCTATAAATGACAAATGATGAGTAAAGCAAAGCAAATTGCATCTGAGAATTTTTGAAATGTTTTCTTAACAACCAAATTTCCAAAATGTACAGCATTTAATATTTTCGTTTCAAGATGCTAAAATTAGCAAAACAAAAAAACCATGTATTTTGGAATAAAATATTGCTTGACGAATCGAATTTATTCTGTAAAAGTGGATAAATATATTCACTAAATCAGAATAACACCGCAAAAGAAAATTTTTTTTTTTACTCTTACATAAGCTTAACTGAAATCAAATTTTTTCCAGATATTGGAAGTGAATAACAAATTTATTTCTAATAACGATCAACATAAACATGACTCAAAATAATGGCTAGAGTAATACAGAAACCGTGTATAGAGATGGTAAAATTGCAGTCCAAAAATCGGGATGCCAGAAATTCGCACCACCCGAGAATCCGATCTTTTGTCATGTCAAAATGCCAAATGTCAAAATTTGAAGTCAAAATTTTTCCTTACAATCGAATTTTTGTAAAAATTCTTCAACTAATTTAAAACATCTGATAAAAAAAGTCCTATCCAATGTATTAATACGTGCAAAATTAGTCACTAATAAGCCAGCATAGAAATAACAAACTGACGAATTGGCATCATGCGACAGAATTATACGTACCTCAACGTTAACACACATTATGTAAAATATTGTAAAATTACAATAAAGTAAATCAAAATCAAACTTACGTCTCCAGTACTGTATTAACAAAATTTCATTGCGAATTGAAATTCTATTTTGCGGTAATACTTTTCTTCACTGTTTTAAAAATTACCATTCCGTAAATGCTACACACACATTTCAAAATTTTTAATGATTAGAACTCAGCGATACAAACATTTTTCATTGATTCAAAATTCAATTAAAATTGCTTTCTTCAATGTTAACGATTACAAAATAAAAAATTACAAATAATAGCAATTGTGCCAGTTTCGACTGAACAACATGTTCGACGGTATTTCACACAAATTCAAAATTCAACAATTAATAACTTTTAAAAACAAAAAATTTTAAACGCTGATAAATTAGAATAAAAATAATAACTCTTACTCGAAAACACCTTCAGCAGGTTTTAAATCAAATCAAAAATTGACCAAAATAATCAATTTTAGCCACTTTAATTTGAACAATACAACAACGAGGAAATTGAACATAGCGTAAATTAACTATGTTGTTTTTGATGTGTATCAAAATCAACATTATACCCGTGACAATACACCAAATTTTAAAATTAATCGCATCAGTAAGCTGCGCCGAGTGGATGCAGATTTAAATCCAGTCACCTAGTTAAACTACGGAGTACTGTACTAACCAATTACATTGCACATTGTGGTAAACTTGGCTTTTTCATAAAATTTGATCACAGTTGACAGAATACACTTTAAACCTTCTAAACAAATATATTGCAATAAGCACCTCCAATATATTTATAATAAAAAACGAGTGCGTGTTAAAACAAATAAAATCCAAAATGGATATTTGTCTAAATTAGTTGATTTAACACAGATTTACACCAAAATGTATGGGAAAATTAGAACGGATTAGTTTTTTTAACGTTAACAACCTAAACACACATAAATTAAAATGAATTACAATATTGACAATTTCAATTCAAACTTAGAAATGTTCAAAAAAAATTCTCCCACAGGAAATTAACATACCGTACAGCTCTGTCAAGCTTTGAAATTGTTAATTCCTTCAGAGTATAATAAAAATTATGTTTTACCAACACTAATACTATAAAAATACAAACAAATTTCAAATTTTTTGTGGATATGTTGTCCACTTCCTAATGTATCAATCTATAAAATTAATTAAAATGATACGTAACAATTTAAAGAAGACATTTATGCAAAATTACTGGACTAAATTGAAGTTTACTAGTCTTGAGACAATGCCATTCACGTTGAGATTTGGATTAATCTCAAGGGATTAGTCTTCATGTCCCTCAAAGTTATTCCAAATATAAAAATTTCAATCTTCTAGATTCAAATAATTAATGAAGAATAAAAGACTAACATTTTAAAAAACAAATCTAAATCTAAATAAACTAAAATTAATTCCAACTTCGGTTTGAAATTTTCCTAAAACGTCAATTACCAAAGTTGTACAACATACAATGGATTACTGTTAAGTAAGAACTGATTCTGTTTACCAATAACAATAACACCACTTGAAATTTAATGTCTCATTTAATGTTCACTCAAAATTTTAGGATTAAAATTGTCCCAAACTTTACTCAATAGAATACACACTAAACATACAAATTTCCCGATGATACAAATTGACCCCAAACGTACTCCAACGGTCATTTTCGCAATTCTTCTACGAAAAGATTCATAAATAGCTCTAGAACGTACTCAATTTGACAAAAAATTACAAAATGCACTAAAAATCCTATTGCACGAAAATAAGAAAACCATACTGTATAATGATTGCCAGTTTTTTTCTAATAAAAACCAGCAAGAATTTTGACGTACAGGTAGTAGATATTTATTAATTAATAAACAATGTTAAATAAGCAATAGTGGAATGAACAGAATTTTAGTACATCGACGTTAACATCTACAAAATAAAAACCTGCAAACAAACACGTCAGTGTTGCAGTTTTCAACTTAATACAACAAAATTTTCAGGATTTATAACAAATCGAAATACAACAAATATTTTAATTTAAATCACCAGCTCAAAAAATATAGAACTGCCAAAATTTAACGGGTTTTGTTTCAAAATTTTTATGCTAAAAATAATACGAATTCTTTCGCGAAAATTTGTCATAAGCAGCATTAAATCTTAAACCAAACTGCTAAAATATAAAACTTTTTCCACTTTTTATACTCTGAATAGCACGGATTATTTATTTTTTTTACAACATCAATAACCCCAACCAAACAAAAGTTGGAATCAATCGCAACATTGCCATTTTCAACTTAACAGTACAGTATTCAGAATTTTGTTCTGAATGGATGTACAGTACAACGAGGCAAAAAATTTGTCGAGAGTAATGGGAGTTTAAGCCACGACAACAGACTAACCCGAAGTTTAATTACAGTATTACAATTATTAAGCGTTATTTGTGTAATTGAAAACAATATTTTTCACGTTTTTAAATTGCACAAGCTGCATAAATAAGCAAAGTTTCGAAATTTTTCTCTATGATGTATACAAACTTATTGCACATGTAATTCTCCGTAATAACTAGCAAGTAAAATCGGAAAATTTTTACTAAACCTAAGATGAATTTAACAAAAATTCAGCCTAAAAATTTTCCAATTTTAAAACTTACTTTACAAACACAAAAATTTACTCCTTATTTCTTTGGATTAACAAGCATAACCAGTTTTGCGGCAAAACTTTGAAACTAAATGGATACGGAGTTTAATCTTAATGTCAACAACTGCGAAGTAAACATAAATTTACTCTACTATCAACAAAGAATTGCAAGCAACAACAA